>PVLD010002397.1:0-29100 GCA_004027595.1 Dinomys branickii | reverse complement strand
CTCACCCAAGAATTTCATGGTAATCTGTACTGACTGTCGATAAGTAGGTCTCTGCCCAGCTCCTCAGCGGAAAACAGCTATAAAGGGAAAAAGATAGAAACGTTCGTGGAACCCTTACCCCGTGTTCTCAGGACTCACCTACGGGGAACCACTAAGCAGCGTCACACAGGTGATGATATCAGGATATTTTAACTCTTTTCTGGTGCCAGAACCAACACAGACTAAGGGCATCTTATATATTCACACAAAGTATATAAGCATAAGAGAAGGATTGAAAAGCATACACTACAATAGCAACATTAAAGTTGTGCGGGAGGTCTCAAAGCTTAATGGCAAATATGCACGCAGTACTTGTCTCAAATACATAAAACTTTAAGAGACATTTGAAGGCAGTTTTTCTACATCTGCAATGAAAGCATTTTTAAAAACTTGAATATGACTATAAAGGATAGCTGGTCCTAGGGCCTAGACTATTAGATACTTAATAAATATTCAATAAATGAATTAAGTATAGGGGGTTAAATTAAAAAAATTAGAACCTGACAGTTATTTAGTGTCTTCCAACTATATAATAAAATACATAACTGATTTATCTATGATTGATCAGGAAGCCACATATTATAGTTATGTGAGGATTCTAAATACTAATATAAAAAAGATGAAATATTTAAACTCAATGTTAGAGATACATAATTTGGAGTTGGAGGATGTGTTCTATATTTTATTTTATCATTTTACGTGAACAGAGTGATAAAAAGTGAACCAATAAATCAAGTTAGATTACTTCCTAAACATGCTTGCTAATTTATATAAAATTAATAAAATATTTTCTGGTCAATAAGTTTACTGAAAACAGTGACATGCCACGGCTTTCCTCTCCTCTCCTGTCTCCCTAGTTTGCACTTTTCTTTTCTCCTATCATATAATTGGCTTTTGCTCAGGGTGCTCTTATGTCTGCCCTGGTCATGTGGCTAGAAAACTGCGCCATCAGTTCTAAGCTGGCTTTTTCTTATGGTAAAGTACTTGACTTAAATTTGCCTAATTAGTGAGAGATCGTTACTTTGCAGCCAACTAAAATACGATGAAGATAATTTTTTTTAATTAATATTTTTGTTATTTAATAAAACTAAATTTTCAAAATACTCTCTACTCCATCCTTCTTTCTTTTCCATAGAGCCTTTACCAAATCTACATTTAATGTATACTCCTTTTTTAAATTGCTTCTTATGCTGGTTCTTCCCCATGTATTGGCAAAAGAAGACAGAGAACATTTTCAGTATGACCAGTATATGGAAAATATTAAATGGATTTTAGTTGGTAATGACTGTCTAGGTTGTTTTGGCTGAAGAAAGAGCATTAGTACCAATGATCACAGATGATAATGAAACATAAATGAAATATAATCCCTGACCTTCAGGAGCACAATGTTTAAAAGATTGACTATTGAACTGGAGAAATTTTTAGGCTATAACATATTTTAAAATGTCATTGTCCAAAAAGCCAAAAGACTACCTACACAATGAAATACAAAACATGAAGACTATATACTGCTAAGGAAAAATTATCCTTATCATATTTTCTTCTACAAGCCCATATTGCTAGCTAATTAGAAAGACAGTTAATTAGATAGACAGATAGGAAAAGGGTTACTGCTTTCACTCAGTTATAAAATCTCATAACCTCAAGTGATATTTCTGTTGTCTCTGAAAATTTGAAGGTGTTTGGGAATAAGCTATATTTCTGAAAAGAAGCCAAAGTAGAGAGTTCTAGAGATAGAAAATTACAAACAATCTAGAAAAGACAGTGGGGATAGTAGTATGTGCTGACTTTTTAATCAATTAGTGAAAATTATACTTTTAAGTTAAGAACTATCCTTCCTTGGCAAATACTGACTACAAATAGCACATCCATTTCCATCTTAATTATATTAGAGAATATATGTGTGTTTATGTAAAGTGTATTGGCTGATACATAAAGAATATGAAATTTATATGACATTGTACTAATATGCACATCCTAGTACAGTAACACTACATCAGTCTGATATGCCAATGACATTCAATTTACAGCAATTTCTTGTTTAAATGAATGCTGGCAAATAGTTGTTTAATATGTAAATAAATAAGTTCAAATTTATGTGCATATTTATTATGTTTTATATTCTAAAATAAGTAAGATTTTCATTAATTTCATATGAAAAACAAAGACACATTGAATCCACTTTTTAAAAAAAGGCAAGCTGGGTGTGGTACTGCATGCCCATAATCCCCGTGTTTGGGAGGCTGAGGTAAGAGGATCACCATAAGTTTGAGGCCAGCCTTGTCTAATAAGTGAATTTAAGGCACCATGAACTGCATAGTAAAACTCTCCCCAAAGGACAGAAAAAAAGTCGAGTTATAAGTCTCTTTTGTCCTATATATGTAAGGAAGTAAAAGATTTTCTATAAAATCCTATTCCATAAAAATTTTCTATAAAATCCTGATGATAAAGTATAAGTACAAATATATTTTGATGTAGGTATAATTATTAACTGTGAATAAAAAATGTTTATTAATAAAAAAGAGCAAATAATATATCAATGGCTACAGATGACAATATATATGGACAGTTAGGTATTGACAGGGTGAGATTAAACGAGATTAGTATTAAGAATATTTCTTTCTTATGGTTATACATGCTCCAGATTTTCTTTTGATTCAAAGATCTGAAACATGAGCATCAAGTAGCTAGAAGCCAAAAAATACCATCAGGCACAATAAATCTATTGTGCCATGCCCATATACACCCCCAAAGGAAAGAGACGACTCAATTTCTATCCTCAAGAAGCTGCACATTAGATAGTTGAAGAACAAGATGGTGGAGTGGTGAGCAGCAGAAAAGAAGCCTCTCTGAGAGTTGACATCCAGATGCTGGAATACAGTAATGCGAGAAAGACAGCTAGGAGGGAAGTGGGTCCCCTGGACCCTAGAAGGATCTGAAGCATGAATTGAAGCCCGAAGAGAGACTAAGGAGAGAAACTTGAATAACGAAGAAGGAGGTAACTGGCCATACTTTGTCCCTAAGTCTTGACTCACTGGGCAAGAGCAGTGGTTCAAACCTGCAGACACAGAGTGACTGCTGGTGACCGCAAAGGCCTCCACAGAGAGATGCAGCAGCAGAGGGGAGAAGTGGACATGAAGAACTGTACTAGCTGATGGTGAGTGCTGAGGGCTCAGTAGTCATGGGAGAGAGAGCAGTTGGCCAGGAGCCATCTGGGAGAGGGGCCACCTGAGCTCAGAACTCAGAGTGGCTGTTGGCTCCACCTAGCAGCTCCCAGCTGGGCTCAGATGCATGGAAACCGCACTGATGGATGCAGACTAATTGAGTCTGATCTCAGCCATAACGTGCAGGCTCAGTGAGATTACCCACTATCCAGCCCAAAAGCAACTGTTGGCTTTCTGGAATAAATCAACATGGATCTGGACTCTATTTCCAGACATTGCCTCCCAGTGACAACAGAGACAAACCAAGAAATGAACTCCCCCCCCCATATGTTTTTGTTGTGGTGGTTTTGCGTTTTTTGTTTGTTGTTAGTTTCTTTTTCATTATTTGATCTTGTTTTTATGTGAGTGTGGACGTGGTTTCTAGCCCCTTAGCAGTTGTTCTTCTATTCTGCTCTGTTCTTTTTTATCTCTTTCTCCTCTCTTTCCCTTCAGTCTTCTGTACCGGTTTCCTAAAGTCAGCACTATACCCTTTGTCCTTCATCCTTACTTCTTAACTCTCCCTCTATTACTGCTACTTCTCTACTTTCTCCCTAATCCCTTTTTAAATTTAATTCCTATGATAAATTTGGCATACTAAGGACTTACATAACTGCATATAATTTTCTAGTTTGTTTTACATATTGTTTAGAACTATAAATCTAGTTCATATGGTAAAAGGTAGAAAAATAATGGTTAGCTCAGTTTCTAATTTTCTAAGTTGTGTTTGATGCTATTGTTATTGCTGATAGTCCTATAAAATACTGTGACAACATACCAAATAACAAGGGGCTGGGAAAAGCAGGAAGCACCTTCTCTTCCCCAACAAACTGCAGAGGTATGATCTTGCAACCCCAAAACCAGCTACGCTTTGAAGATCAACTGGAGAAGTAGTCATTTCCTATCCTAAATACTAGCAATAAATCAATCCACCATAGGCAAGTATCACCCCAGGAATTAAACAAAAAAGAAAAGAAAATGAGAAGAAACTTTAAAATGATGCAGCCCCAAACATCCAGTTTAGCAAAGGCAAACCCAGGGGATAATGAGGTGGGACAACCCAAGAGCCACCCACCTGGCATCTCTGAAGTGGTAACAACAAAGCAATTGAATGAAGCTCTAGAAAAAATCAGGTCAGAAATAATTTCTCAGCTAATTTTAGAGGTGATGTCCATAATGAAAACCACATTTAGTGACTCTAGAGAAGATACAGCAAGACCTAAAGGAAAACAAATTTCAACCCAGGTTGATGCACCTTGCAAAAATATCTTTCAAAACTTATGGAGAGTTAAGATACTTCCGTGACAAAGAATATCTGAAGAAATTCATGACCTCCAAGCCAGAATGAAGGACATTCTAAAGAGATAAGAAGGACTATATCTCCATGAAAGCCAACAGAAGGTATCAACCAAGCAAAGCAAATAAAAAGGGCCAGTGGGGGTTGTCAACAACAGAAAAATAACAAGACATGGATAAGTTATAACATACCAGTTGTAACCATCAATATTAATGGTCCCAGCTCACAAATTAAAAGAAACAGGCTGGAAGAATGGGTCAAGAAGAAAGATCCAACAATATGCTACACATGATAAGCACATTTAATTAAAAAAGAAAGCCATAGACTGAAAGTCACAGGTGAAAAACAATGCTATCTGCTATAGAAACCCAGAGAAAAGCAGGGGTAGCTATTCTATTTGAAGTCAAAGTAAATTTCAAGCCAAGACTGGTTAAGAGAGACAAATAAGGTCACTGTAGATTTGTAAAGTGGAAAATCCAAGAGTAAGAAATAATAATCATAAAAATATGTGCAACAAATACCAATGCACCCAACTATGTAAAACAAATATTCATGGAAATGAAAAATCAAATAAGCATGAATACAGTTATATTGGGGGATGTTAATAACCCATTGTCACAAAAAGACAGATCAACTAGACAAAAAGTCAACAATGAAATATTAGAACTGAACCAAACTTTTGAACAAATGGACTTAGTAGATGTCTACAGAGTGTTCCACCCTACAAAGGAATATACATTCTTCTCAGCTGCACATGGGATGTTCTCTAAAACACAGCATATACTAGCTCATAGAATATGATTAAGTAAATGCAAAACAATTGAAATTATTCTATGCATATCATTAGATCATAGTGTAATGAAATTGGAACTCAGTGGCAAAAGAAACCACAAGAAATTCATAAATATGTGGAAATTAAATAGCAACCTCCTGAATAAACGATGGGCCACAGATGAAATTAAAGAAGAAATTAGTTTCTACAACTAAATGATAATGACAGTACAGTATACTGGAATTTATAGGACACAACGGAAGCAGTCCTAACGAGGAAATTTATAGTAGTGAATACCACATCAGGAAACTAGAGCAGGCAAAAATAAACAGTGTAATGTTGAACCACAAACATCTAGAAAAAGAAGAGCACACTAAGCCAAAGGCTTATAGGAGAGAGGAAATTATAAAGATCAGAGCAGAAATTAATGCATTGGAGACTAAGGAAACAATACAAAGAAGCAATGAATTGATAGTTGGTTTTTGAACGATTAAATAAAACTGACAAACCTGAGCCAAGCTTATCAAACAAAGGAAAGAAAAGGTGCAAATCCACACAATTAGAAATTAAAAGGTTAAAAACACAATGGACCCTGCAGAAATCCAGAAGACTGTCCATTCCTACTTTCAGAACTTGTATTCTAATTAGATTAAAATTTATAACAAAAGAACAGATTCCTAGATACATAGGAATTACTAAAGCTGAATCAAGAAGTTATAAAAACCCTAAATAAACCAACATCAGTCAATGAAATTGAAGATGTAATTCAAAAACCTACCAAAAAAGAAAAAACCAGAACATGACATATTCACTGCTGAATTTTATATGAAATTCTACTACTTCTCAAATTATTTAATGAAACTGAGGAAAAGCAATGCTCCAAAATATGTTGAAAGCAAGCATTATCCTGATACAAAAACTAGAGAAGCAATCAACTAAAAAAGGCAACTGGAGGTCAATCTCCCTAATGAAAATAAATGCAAAAATCCTCAAGAAAATACTGGCAAACAGTATGCAGCTAATCATCAAGAAGTTTATGCACCATGACCAAGTAGGATTCATCCCAGGGACACAAGGGTGGTTCAATGTACGTAAATCAATAAATGTAATAGAGCCAAGGATAAAAAACATAATCATATCAATAGATGCAGGAAAAGCTTTTGACAAAGTTCAGCAATCATCAATGATAAAAAAACTACAGAAAATGGGAATACGTGATCTTTATTTGAACCTAATAAAAGCCATCTGGGACAAACTAATAGCAAACATCTTACTAAATGAACAAAAACTGGAAATTTTCACTCTAAATCAGGAAGAATACAAAGAAATCCAGTCTCCTTTCTTATTCAATATAGTCTTGAAAATTTTAAGGGAATAAAAGATATAATGATAGGAAAGGAAAGAAAGAATTCAAATTATCATTATCTGTGGATGAAATGATATTCTACATAGAAGACCCCAAACTCCACTCAAAAACTGCTTGATTTTATAAGGAAATTCAGTAGTGTAGCTGGATACAAAGCCAACACTCAAAAATCAACAGCCTTTCTGTATGTGAATAAAAACTCACAGAGAAATAATTAGGGAAATGACACTTTTCACAATAGCATCCAATAAAATTAAATATCTAGGAATAAAGCTAACAAAAGATGTAAGACTTCTGAAAAGTACAGTACTCTGAAAAAGGAGACATTTAGATATCAGAAAATGAAAAGATATCCCTTGCTCTGGGGTAAGAAGAACCAATATAGTAAAAATGGTCATACTTCCAAAACTGTTAATATAGTTTTAATGCAATTCTGATCAAAATTCCAACAGCTTATCTGACAGATTTAGAGAAAAAAAATCCTAAATTTCATTTGGAACCAGAAGATATCTAGAATAGCAAAGGCAATTGTGGGCAACAAGGGCAAGGCAGGGGTCACCACAATCCCAGACTTGAACTCTAAAGCTATTATCATAAAAACAGTGTGGTACTGGCAAAACAAACCAGACCTGAAGATCAGTGGAACATATTAGAAGATGCACAAACAATTCTAGATGTACTCAGCTACCTTATCTTTGACCAAGGTGCCAAACACTCTCACTGGAAGAAAGATAGCCTCTTTAAGAAATGCTGCTGGAAAAACTGGCTTTTCACATGCCAAAGAATAAAATTGGATCCATATCTTTCTCCATGCACTAAATTCAAATGGATCAAAGCTCTAAAGCAGAAATATTAAATCTTTTGGAAGACAGAATACATAAAACCCTTGAAAACTCTGATGTAGGCAATGACTTTATGAATAAAACCTGATTACACAGGAATCAACAACTGGGATCTCACCTCATTGAAAAGCTTTTGCACAGCAAGAGACACCACCAACAGAGTGAAGAAACAACCCACAACGTGGGAAAAATGTTTGCCAATTGTCCTTCAGGCAAAGCATTACTATTAAGAACGTACAAAAACTCAAGAAAAAGATCAGACCTCCAAAATTTAAAGACTAAATCCAAATATGACATGTGAGATAAATATATACTTCTCAGATGAAGAAATACAAATAGCAAATAAATACATGAAAAATGTTCAACATCACTAGTAATTCAAGAGATTCAAATTAAAACAACACTGGGATTTTATCTAACCCCATAAAAAAGGCTATTATCAAGAAATCAAGCAATAGCAAATACTGGGCTGGCCTGTGAGGACAAAGGAACACTTCTCCCTTGTGGGGAGTACAGACTGGTACAATTATTGTGGAAATTGGTGTGGAGATTCATCAAAATTAGGACGCAGCTATTCCCTTCTGGATATGTTTCCAGAAGAATTAAAAACATTGTACTACAGTGATATATGTGCATCCATATTTATAGCAGCATAATTTGTAATAGCTAGATCTTGGGAATGACTCAAGTGCTCATGAACTAAGGAATAGATATAAAAGGTATTTTTGTACAATGGAGTACTGCTTAGCCATAAAGAAGGATAAACTTGAGACTTTTATAGGTAAATTGATGCAACTTGGACCATATTCATAAGTGAAATAAACCAGACTCATATGTGTGAACTTTGTACTGTCTCCTAGTCTGAGAACCTGAAAAAGTAAATAGGATCCAAAACGTACACTAGATATTGGGAAATGGGAAGAAACTGCTCATCAGGAAAGAGAAAAGGGGATGGGGAAAGGAGAAAAGAAGGAAGGGAAAAGCAAAATAAATGTGTTAGTTAAGATAATTATACTAATAATTTATCTTAGATCATTGAGAAGAAGGGTTTGTGCTAGTGTGGTTTGGACAATTCCATGTTTATATCTTACACTCTGAGTAACTAATTTAGTGATAACAATGAGCAATTTATCAACAATTATTACTTTCCTATTATTGTGTTTTGAAATTTTGTGGTTTTTTTCTTGAATAAAATTTTCAAAAAGAAGGTGCACATAGGCTCCTGACCACCCCTGATGGGATGGTATAAGGTAATACTAAGTCAGGCAGGGGTTTAACCATTGCCTTGTGGTAAGAGGCCGCATCTTTCGTGACACCATTCTAAACTTGTAGGGGACTGGAATTGCTACTTCTTCCTAGTGGAAATGAGGAGTTTCTATGTTCATGCATCAAAAAGTGACACCACCTGGCCCTACAATGTACCAGGCTCACTTTTCCAATTTAAACACCATATTTCATTAAAAGTTGATCTCAAATGAATTAGGGACTTAAATGTAAATTGTACAATTGAATGATATTGAGGATTTTGTTAGGAGGATGAAAGGTAAGATATAAAATAGAATAAATATTTCACATATTTAACATAGGACTAGTGTCTTGATTATTTATAGAACTCTCAAAAGTCAAACTAGAACACAAGCAAAAGATATAAAGACATTTCACTAAAAATACCCTAAAAATAGTAAATAAACTCAAGAAAAGATGTCAGTCATGACTAGCCATCAGGGAAATTTATATAACACCACAATGACACATCAGTAGAGACTCATAAAAACTGGTAAATTAAATCTAATGAAACAATTTTTCCTGTCTGGAGGATCCCCAATGGCTTATGTGTGAAAGGTTCCCCCTGGCTGTGGTGATAAGAAAAGCTGGTGGATCCTTTACAAAGAAGTTCTCTGGAAGCACCGCTTTAGAGGGTACATGAAGACCCTAGTATATTCTTGTCTTTTCTTTATATCCCAGTGGCCAGTATGGGAAAAAGTTTTCTCCACCATGTTCTCTGCCATCATTTCCTGTGATGTCACAGGCTCAAAGCAACAGGGCCAAACGACCCTGGACTGAAACCTGCAAAAATAGGAGCCAAAATAAATATTTCCTTTTTTAAAATTGATTATTTCAGATATTTTTTGCCACAGTAGTAGAAATCTACCGTAAATGACAACAGCAAATTCTGATGATGATATAGGGAAACTGGATCACACACCCACTGTTGATGGGAATGCAAAATGGTGCAACTCTTCTGGAAAACTGTCTGCAAATCTCTTTTCACAAAACTAAACATAGTAACTAATATATGTTCCAGAATTGTACTCCTGGATATCTAGCCTAGAGAAATTTATACTTATAATTACCACAAAATCTAGACAGAAATATTTATAGTCACTTTGCAGTAGACAAACCTTGAAAAAGTGCTGATATCATGGAATCGATGAACAGTTAACTGTGGGAGATCCACACCAAGGAATAATAACCTGCTTCTCAAAAAAAGGGAAGAAAGAAAAATTGCTATATGAAATAACTTGTTGGATTTCCAGCAAATTATGCTAAATAAGAAAGGTTGTTCCCAAAGCCTACCTGCTAGGTGATCACACTTCTACAACACTCAAAAACCTTATTAGGTTTTAGAAATGTGGAACAAGTCAGTGATTGCAAGCCATTGGGGATTTTTTTGGTGGGAGATGTGATTTAAAATTTTATTTTTTTAAATTGTAAATAATTGCAGATTTTCTTTTTTGTTAAATAATAAAACAAAAGTTTTAAAAGTCAAAGAGAAAATGAGCTCAAAAGAAGTCTTCTGATGAAATAAGAGTAGCACAGGACCCCAAACTGAATCATTCCCTAGTTGAGGATATGTTCTGTAATTGCTGTGGCCACATGGGAGAAATGATTGTAGATTTTCCCTGTCAATTGTTATGAACGTGAATTTTATTACCAGTAGTATCAGATTTTATGTGAAGTATCATTCTTTTGATGAAAATTTGTTTGTCTTCATTGTCTTACTGTCAATATATTGTCATATTTGCAATACTGAATGAATTCTCTAAGGTATTACCACTGGGGACACTGCCTAGAGGCCAATGGCTCTAGGCAAAATCTCTGGAAATTATTTTCTCATGGCTGTATGTAAATTTGCTATAATCTAAAAATAAAGAGTTTAATAAAAACGAATTCTAAACATTTTGAGGGCTAATTTTATGTGTCAATTTCATTAGGGCAAGAAATGTCCAGATATTAGGTTGATATGGTATGAGGTTGTTCCTGGAAGAAATAAATATTTAAATTGTTTGACTGTGTAAAGCAGATTTTTCTCCTGAATATGTGAGGGTCTCATCCACACAACGAAGATCTGAACAGAAAGAAGTCTGAGTGCGGGAGAATTTCTCCTGTTTGACTGTTTAAGCTGTGCCACTAATCTCATCCTGCTTTCAGGTGCAAATTGAACTAGCAGTTTTGGGGGGGTTAAAAAAGGCAGTTGGCTTTCAGATTGGAACTATACTATTAGCTTTGCTGGTTCTCACATTTTCAGATTCAGACTCGATCTACTTACAATGCATTTTGTAAGACTCCTGCTGGCTGAGTACAGGTCTTGAGACTTCTCAGTTCTCATACTAGAATGAGCAGTGCCTAGTAAAACACACACACACACACACACACACACACACACACACACACACGCACAGACATGTACACAGACATGCACACACATGGAGGAACATTTTATTTCTCTAGAAACTAACAAACATCAAAATAGTAAGAGTGTTTCATGCACATATCCGAGGCCTCAAAAAGAATATACATCAAAAGCTATTGAGTATAAAGAAGAAAAAAGAGAAGAATTACAATATTCTCTTTGGTTTATTAACATTGTGTATATGAATATATGTACAACCCTATAACAGATGTTGTTTTGAAGCTAACAGTAGGTAACAGGATGTGAAAGATTTCAATTAATAAAACACACATCCATGCTTGAAATTTAAGACCCATAAAGGTTAGTTGATTCTTTTTAAATAAATGTCTGTGTTCATTATCTATTCAGATCAGTATGTGGTAATTTTTATTTGTCAGTGAAAAATCAATCAACTTCCACTTACCAAAAAAGAGGTAGACTATTTTGGGTATTGCAAGTGGTATTCTATTTTAGAAAAGTCATTTCTTTTTAAAGATATTTTTAATATTCATGATTTGAACATTTAATTATGGTTGATATTAAATAAAAAAATGAGAGCACAGTTTGACTTGCAAAGTTTGTACTTTCCTGAGTATTCGTTAGGCCATATTCAGTAGCTTAAGAACAAATATTCAGTTTCTTGAAATTCAGGTAAAGCATGTTAGGCTACAGATAAAACTATCTGTAAAGCTTTAGCTCTATTAAAATGAGTATAATTTATATTTAACCATTATTCTTGTTTCTTATAAAACATGAAGTCAAACTTCTGTATGTAATTTCCACATAAACCATAGAACCTCAAATTCAGATTTTCTCAAGAAACATTACTGGAAAGTAAAGGGAATTTTGAAGTCAGGAAGATTGAGACAACCCATGTACCCTTACCTCTTCTAGCTATTACAATGACAGTGACACACAACTCCTACTCTCTTGTAGTGATTACTATTTGCTAGGTAGTACATACATAATACTTCACTTTACCTTTGCAATAATTCGGAGAAGAATATATAGCTGGTCTTATTTTACATATAGACAATCAAGCTCAAATTGGTTTTAAATGTGAAAGACATTTTCGTTAGCTTGTACATAGGCAACTAACTAGAGAAAGAGCCTGGAATAGAATTGGATGGCCAGGCACATTAATAGAAATTGAAATGAGAATAGGCAGGAAGGCTAAAACTTTAGTCAGGAAAGGAGTTCCTCAGATACTATGAAATATAACCCCTCCCCACATTCAGAACTAAGTTGCAACCCCTACCTTCAGTCAGGGTTCAGTTTAGAACTTAAAAAAGAATAATCTTGTTAAAATCTTGTTTTCCTTTAAACTGTATAGGCTGAGTAACTGGTTTAGAGATCCTAAGATCCAATTAGTGACTTTAAAGCCACAGAGCCACCTACGATTTATGTCCACTAAACACCTGGGAAATTCCCAGGATCTACTATCATTAAAAGTTCTGGTCTGATGAGCCATGGTTCACCCCACCTCCTGAGACCCCTCCAGGTTGTCAGGGTTCTTTTTTCTTCATGTATTTAAAATAAGCACTTCCCCTTTATCCTTTCACCTATGATTTCTTTCTTTTTATTTTAAAGATAAAAGAACAAAAACATAACAACAGATACACAGACATCTACAAAATAACACAAAAACAATACAAGCAATATAGAATTTCAGACAAAGTGATAGGAAATTAGCAATTGTTGTTGTACATATTGATATCTTCAAATTTGTTACTCAGATAAACAAATTAGACAAGTAAGACTGATCAATTAAACATTAACTGCTCCTTTCAATAAAGTAATAGAAGTCAGTAGTACAACTACCTTAGCAATCCTGGGTATACATATGTGCATATTTTCTCCTTTCTATTCTCTTTCTGGCTGTGATTTCGTTCTTTGACATTGTGAGACAACAACCTCAGTCTGTATGATGAGAGCTGAATTAGCTAAATTTTCACAACTTTATTTTCCTTACTAATCGAAGAGAAAAAAATGTTGTGCCTCACTTAGTTGTGAATTTTAAGCAACATAGTACATCAAACTCAGTTCCATAAACCTATTAGTGAATAAATAATATATCTCGTTTGTTAGGGTTAAAATGTTATTCAAGCTCACATCATGCACAGAAGTAAGCCAGGATCTGTCTATAAGGCTGGGTAGGAGTCAGACAATGAAAATGATGCCAATCAGAGCTTATTATTCACAGACTTACATTACCTTAGTTGACTTCAAGTACCCAGTAGAGTTGTCCCTCTGAATCCACCTGGGGTTGTTTCTCAGGCCACTCCCCCATAGTCCTATTGAATCACAAATTCTGCAGATGCGCAAGTCTCTTAAAGAAGATGTTACAGTCCTTATATCACTTCTGCACATCAGGTCCTGCTGTATTGTCATCTCTAGATTCTTTACAGTATGAAATACAATGTAAATACTATGCTAATAGCGCAACATTGAATTGTTTAAGAAAGGATAACAAGAAAAACTTCTATACATGTTGAATATTCTCTGGGTAAATATTTTTAATCAATGGCTCTTTGAGTCTTCAAATGAAGAACTCCAGATAGAGTGCAAGATGTATGTGCCACTTTCAACAAAGAACACAACAATAATACCAGCAAAAGCCTCAAAGATGCATGAAGAAATAGTCAACTCAGGACCATAGTTTTCAAGCAAGAAATTTTTCTTTCTTGGGGTATTCCATGTGTAAGTGCATGACAGAAGATCCTATTGTGGTTTACATACTTATCAAATTTTAAAAAGATATGTCTTAAATTCATATTAAGGCAAAACAAAATTTTTAAGCTTTCTAAAATTCAAATCAAAAGACTTTTCATGCTTTAACATTCTGAGCAGCCCTAAATGACTCCCTGGGGCCCATTGCTAATTTTAAAGCTATTAGACATAAGGGCTGCATTTCAAGGGAGGTATGGTGCTGAATTCATTCTTTTTCCTTTCCAGAGGGAAACCCATGAGGTTTCAAGATTTAAAGTCAGTCAGTGCAACAGACCATGACAAGACTTGAATTTTCTTGATAAATACAAAAAGCACATTAAGAGGCTATTTGAGGAGGCTGAATTGGGAATGGATTCGAGCAAATCTTTGATTATATAAGGTGTTTAATTCTTAAAGCTCCCCAATCTCTTATTTATCTCACTATTTTCAAAAGTTTTAATTTTTAAGGAAAGCTTAAGAACATTTCCAAAATATACTTTTCAGACTCGTGTAGCTAGATCTTTGATTACTTATGTCATATGTAGCAAAACGCATTATTACCTGATGACATGATATGTGATCTTGATGTCATTGCTTTTCACCAAAATTAAATAAACAGTATGTGCTACTTTCATTTTAACAAGTAATTTAAATTACTTTTAAATCTATAAAATTATGTGCCTACATAATCACACATGATGCATTATGTGAAGTTGTGCTCATTATGCTTTAAAGTGTTATTAAATAGTAAAGAAGTTATTGTAATTTGAAATGTAAATTAATGTCATAGGATTCTATTCCCTAAAATAATCAGTGGTGATCTTTTTATTACTTAGAAAATGAAACTTTGAATGTCTTTCAAAATATGGTTATTTTAACGCCAATAAAATGGGAAAAAGATTTGATTCATACAAGTTAATATGAGTCAAAATTATTTTTCGACTTATCTTGCCTGTGGAGATTTCACCTGAGCAAATTTTTCTGCTAGGTTTATATTGGCGATTCCTACAATGAGATTGGCTCAAAGAATATTCTAAGCAATGCAAATTATCTCTTTATGGACTCAAGTGTTTTTTTTCTTTCTAGAACGTATAGGCACATTGAAGAGACTGATCATAGTAAACTTGATCTTAGAGTGATCTGAAAAAAATTTAAGAAGATATTTTCACACTGAAACAAAACTAAAAGAAAAGAATGGCATAGATGTTGACAAATTATGAAGCACTTCCTGCCAGAGACGGTCACTGGCTTTTTTAATGCCACCAGTGTGCTACTGACCCCTTTGTCTTTAATTTTCCATACCTGCGATTCTTTCACATTCCCTTATTCAGGTATCGGAGACAAGGGTCAGGAGTCAGAGGGGCTGCTCTGTGGATAATTAGAAAAGCCTTTGCCCAGGGAAGGTAATTACAAGCTCCTCAAGGGAGTGAACTCGGGTCCTCAGTCTCCTTAATGCCAGGATTAAAAAATCTTGACAGTTGACCAAGTATCACTGCTCTCCAATGTTAATAATACTGTCATTTCCTAAAGACCTTTAAGAGTCCTTTTAAAGGACTCTGCAGCTTCACATCTGAAATTAAGAAAAGGTTGTAATACCATTAAATGTACTAAAATATTCCCCCTTTACTCCTACTGGGGGTATATTTCATTGCAGGCTTTGATCAAATGAAAAGCAATCAGATCATCATTAAAACTCTCTCTTCCCAAAGTGCAAAATATATCTGAGGGTTTGTACTGACTTTCCTTAATGTGTCTTTCCTTTACTTCAAAATTTAAAAAAATTTAAAGCTGTGATGCTTCCTCATACTTTTTGTAATATTCGCCTTCATTTTGTTTGCTACTTTGTGCGTCAGCACTGACTTTTCATCTGTTGGGCTTATGATGTTCTTCGCTTCCCATCATCTCTCCTGACTCTTTGTTTTCACATCCACAATAAAGAGAATGAAAACAAAAAGATATTTTTAACTAAAAGTGAAGAAGTGACCACAGGCCTGTTTCTTTTCTCCTCTCAGTAAGCTGCCTTGCAACAGCAGAATTTTTTTCTTACCAAAACATATGAGGATTTGTATTTAAAATTGGCAAAAGTTTCAAAGCAAACATCATTTAATAATTTTAACAGCACAGAGTATAGTTTAGACAAAGTCTTTCTCAGAGCATGTTGTATTTAAAAGACCATATGTTGTAAGCAAGATTATTATTTACGAGTGGTAACTTCAATGGCCTATATACAATCATTCATGTTAGAGCGTAAAATTCACTAAGGTAAGTCTCTGTGGTCCTACTTATACTAACAGCGTGATGACACTATAAGTACATGTTTTCATGAGAATATGGAAGGGAATTTTGCTGGGACTAAATTCACTAAATATTGCCAGATGGCTTAATAGCATGGTGGCCTGGGTTAGTCTTCTCAAACACACTCACACATGTACATGTGCAGGCATATAGGACATAAAGTTTGGATTTTGTATGTAATCAGGTCTTATATCCTATTTTGTTTGCAGTTGGATCTTTCATCCAATGTTCTTTATGGATGAAAAAGTTGAAGTGTAAGAAAGTTAAGAAACTAAATAGAGAATGCCAGAAAGAGGAAGAATTTTTAAAGAGGCAAAGTTTTAATGCTTGCATATTGTTCAATTCTAATCATTTTATGTTAGTAACATGAGTATTTATAAACTGGAATTAGTATCTATTTTCTTTCTTTAGTTGTTGCAGCATTCATCAAATCTCATGAAGGCATACTTCTGGGAATTCTGATAATTTCATGAAAATATTTTTCCACTATTTTCATGTGTCTTTGATCTGCCACCTTGACTGCACTTTATTGTTACAGAACCCTTAGAATAAAACATTTATACAACAATAAATAAACTCAGTTGATATACAAATTTACTATTAGCTATTAAAATCATAATTGGTTGTTATATTTAACAATATATTGTTGCTTCATATAATAGAGAAGTCTAGCAGGCTATGCAGAGCAACACATTGTCAATGTCCATGTATGAGGAGCCAACCACATGCAGGGATCCCCCCAGAATAATTTGATTCATTTGGAGAACTTGATCCAAAATTAAATGTAATATGATTTTATTTTCAAACATCAGATAATCTCTTCTTTTTGAAACACTCATCAAATATATGCTTCCCTTTCAATGTTTATACAAGAAATGGTACCTTGAGCAGTAACCCACTTCCATTATGATAAGGGTAATAATGGTAATTAGGTAAGAATACTAAAAGTAACACAGTGATAGTTTATTTATTGACCATATATTAATTATGGAGACTGCATACTTCTGACCTTATCTTTATCTTATAAAGAGTTGGTGATTGCTATAATCTAAACATAAGAAAAACAGATGGAGTATTTTATATCTCCCTGTTTGTAAGTAGAGCCAAAGCAGGATAATTCCAACTTTGATGTCTTTCCAGTATATGCCCATTTTCAGAAATAATCCAGTGAAAGTTAATGATACGTGTCAGTTGGGCTGGGTCACTGTGCCCAGATATGCATTCAAACATTATTCTGGATGTTTTCTTGATGCTGTTGATGAATGAGATTAACATTTAATTGGTGGATTTTGAGTAAAGCAGTTAGCTCTTCCCAATGCGGATTGGTCTCATCTGATTAATAGCCTGAATAAAAGAAAAGGTTGACACCTCCAAAAAACTTATAATTTTAAAAGCTAGAGAAAATTTTTCTGAAAGAAACCCCTTGAACTTAAACTACGCATCATCAGATCAGCCCTTCCCTGGGTCTCCTGCTACCATCCTACCCTGATGGTCTTGGAAATATTCATTTCATTGTGTGAGGCATCATTTATGCCACTGCCCTACCCGCTGGTACATGAATGCACATACACGCATGTGCTATTGGCTCTGCTTTTGTGGATAATCTGAATACAAACCCTAGAATTTATGGATGCCTTTGTGAACTACAAATAATAGTCTTTTGCTAATGCGTTTTATCCCACTTTCTACCTCATCTTCCTATTGCTCTTTCACTCCGAGAAGGAGTGCACTAATGCTCATTTTTCTTCCTCTTCCTTTAAGGGACAATATTTTGAACAAGATTTCATCTGGACATTGTCCTTTGATCAGACAAAATATTTCTTTATGATTTGAAAAGAATGCTAAATGTTTATATATCCTTCTAATTTTTCCTTTTTTAGTAGAGAATGTATCATTAAATTTTTCTCAGTAGGGATTATCTTGCCCTTAATAATTATTATCTCAATCATTTTTAAAACTCTAATCAAATTTAATTTTTAGTTCTGATGTTTTATTCAACTTACATTTTTAAGCAACATTTACATTAGGATCTTTACCTGACTAAAAGTTTTGTAGGTAATTTTTTAATCTGAAATAAAAACTTTCTGTCCGTATTATTAGAGGTCTATTATAGAAGTCCTTATGAGCAGGAAGTTTGCAATAAGCTCTCTGCAATATGTAGTGGAAAAAGACCTCACATTAATATAGCCAAGTCACATATCTGGAAAATTTTATCTATCTATATTTTCAATCGATCACTTTCAGTAGGGATTACTAGCCAGAAAGGAATGCACTCACAATTTCTGATCTTATTTTCTCTTTCATAGATTGGTGTTTTATTTCCCTGGGTTTGTAGTCGTGAATCAAAGAAAGATCTGGAAGGTTTTCTGCTGTCGTAAGTAAAATGTAAATGTTAGTTGAACTGTAGGGATGGGCTTTGATATGATTGTTTGCACTTTTATTGATTCTCAGGGATTTCAAAACAATATTATCACAGTCTAGAAATTTAAAATATCTTAAAAATTAAAATGCTGAAAAATAAAGAATGTTTTTAGGAAATTATTTTAGTTGTATCACATTATAACTGAAGGATGTTTTCAGGAAATAGTTTTAGGTGAATCACACTGCAACTGAAAGAAATGATTTTCTGTTTTATTTTCTGTAAGTCATTTCAGTCTCAAGGTCAACAGTGATATCTCTCTGCAGTGAGAGATATTTCTAAGGTGCAGCTGCCATGATGAAACAGCATAGAAAGGACTCATAAAAGGAAGCAGTTACTCTCCAACTCTTCCAAAGGAAAAGCCACTTACACTTGGTCTTTGGATTTTCAACATGGCATGATCTGAAAATATATTCAAAGTCATTATGCAAACTTTCCCATTCCTCACTCCTGCTTCATAAGCCTGTCTGATTTCTACTCTTTTCTAGATACTGTGCCACATGCAGCAATGAATCAGAAACCTAATCTAAAATCAGCTCAAAACCTTTAATATATTTGCTAATCACACTTTCTTGGGACCATCAAAGATAATGAGGTAATTGAGCTTGTAATAGAATTTACTTATTTACAAGAGAGTAGAAAGTTTCAGAAGCACTAGACCAAATCTTTCATTTTCCAAACAAGGAAATTGAGACTCAAAAGACCAAATGAACTTAAGTTATACTTTTAATTTTCGCAAAGTAAAGATGAGAAACTATTTTCTATTTCCCGTGGCTCATCAGGCTTTCTCCTGCGATGCTACTATTCAGCAATATGAAATATTTTACTGGGATACCAGAAGATTTTGGAACTTATTCTAACACTCACATAACTGGGAGCTGATGACATGACTTTTGTTTTTTCAAATAGAAAAGTGTTCCACAGTTTTATTATTGGTCAAGTTTATAATTAAAATATCTTAAAAGCAAAATTGAATATTTGCCAATGCAAATTCTGAGTACATTAATTTAAATTATAAATGTATTTTTGAGTGTTATCATGTATTTTTAAGGCCTCATGATTATTGTATAAATTTGGAGAAAAGACAAGTGCACTTCAGATGGGAATATATTTAACATTTTTAATGTACTGTTTTAATCCAGTAAGTTTGTCTTTAGTTTTTTCATAGTTCTTTAAAAATATTATCTATGATGTGTTAGTAATAAACTACTTTAATTGCTTATAAATTTATACGGTCTATAAAGGGACTTTCCCATATTTCAAAAATATTTCTTTCATAACTCCTTTTAAGTTTCTAACAAGGACAACTTGAACCATTAATTAAGAAAATGGAAAGTATCTGAATTTATTTACGTTCTAAGAATATTAAATTTAATGAATTGTACATCTAGCTCCTATGTGACATTGGGGAAAACTTACAGTGTAGCAAATGATTGGAAGGAAGGACCATTCTTCAAACTGATGCAATCTGCAAGAATACAGCATGACAATTTTAACATAAATATTTTGTTCAGATGAAAATTGGTACTCTTTCTTTTCCTGTAATTTTAAGTGTATCAGTTACAATAGTGCAATGTTTTGACTATCAAGCTGCCAGCAAAATATCAGTTTTTGCTTGCTGTATTCCTGATATTTTAACTGGAATAGTGTCACAAATTACAGAAGACAGAGAGACAGACAGACAGACAGAGACAGAGACACAGAGAGATAATTGACAGGAATATTGCTTAAAAGTAGAAATAAAGAAGATTGAGTTGACATTGGATGTCAGAAATCATAAGCATGATCAACATTTACAAAATGCTTATCATTCTTAGTTCTAAGGATTTTCAGTAAATTAATTAATTTAATTTTCAGGATAACTCTAAAGTATAGGACGCTTAGTTTTTAGATGGGATAAGGTACACAGGATGGTTATGTAAAGTGCCTCCAAAAGCAAATCCAGATCTCTGACTTCAGTTTATACTTTTAACCAACTCATCAAAATTTTGAAAAAAGTGATATGATTTAAAGCTTAATTTGCCATCGCTACACTGAGAATCTATGGGCAAAATAAAAGCTATGCTGCACAACTTATGGGTATTATGCTTTACTTGAGTGTTATGGCACACCAGTACTCTTCCACTTTGTAATTTGTCAGCCAAAGAATTACACATCTGAATTTACATATTAGACTTTGTGATATACACAGTTTGGTCCATGATTTTCCACTTGCATTTTTGATTCTGACAAGAAAATTTCTGTGAGAAGGAAGGAGATATTTAATACAGCATTAAAACAACTGTTAAAGATAGCAACCAACATCTACCCTATAAGGTTTGATACAATTGTGGTTGTTCAATTTTAAAAGATTGCACGAGGACAACTTTAACTTTTATTTTTTGGTAATGTATAAATTTTGTCTATCACACCTACTATAATTTGTGGTGCAGTTTCTTAGGAGCTAATGTACTGTGTCTACTTTTATAAGTGCAAATATAATCTGTTTTGAAAACCAGATACATTTCATTGAGGTTATTTAACATGTAATAATATGATGTCTCTATTTTTTTACAATGGCAGAAATAAATTATGCTTCAGTATTTGTAGGAGAGGAGTAAGAGTTAGGAAGAATGTTGATAATATTAACTGTAATTGATTTGATTAATTTAATTGACATGCGACACAAATTATAGAAAATACAGATACTTGGAGTCATTAAAATAAAATGCTTTTTGTACCTCTGTGGGTAAGTGTATATCAGTGTATTTGTATGCACATATGTGTATAATAAGCTTATGTTGTTCAATTTATTTTTTAAATATTTAGAGAGTGATTTCACAATTTTCTATACCAAATTGAGGATTACTTATAAAGAATTTGACTTTTCCGATTACAGTTCGTGTTTCGTTAATTTTAAAAGATAGATGGTCTCTGAAGTTTCTTTCCAACATTCTACAAATAATCTGGTTTTACTTTTTCCTTCTATTTTAACTAGTTTTTTACTTAAAATTTTTATGTTCATCTGATATCTAAGTTAACCTATAAAGGTTTTTTTGGTGAGCCTTCGTGTTTGCTTTTTTAAAGATTGTGGCCGATTCAAGTTAGTATTTTGTTTCTTTATCAGTGGATAAAGGCAGCAACAAAGCAATAGGGTAGCACAGCTACGGGGCCCTTGTGGTCCAGGGACTCTACTCCCTGGCCGATCATTCTTACTGTCCTTGTGTGTGAACAGTCTTGCTCCCATCTTATTCACTACACGTTCCAAGTTATAACATGATGTATTTACTGTCTTTTCTGTATCTTCAGGGATCATCCCAGGTTAGTCATAAATGGCCTCTACCTGTGATTTATTGAAAGGAACATTCAATGCTTAATTTGCATGCTTAAATCTGGTAATCAGAAAGACTGATCTGAAAACCACAATATGCAGTACAGGAACCATTGTTGAACTCCTACAATCTTGTTTGGTGAAGCTCTGCATCATTTCCAGTTTTTTTTTTTTATTACTTGTTAATGTCTTTGATTGTTTGATCAATCTTACATTCTTATGTCTGGTGGACTGAGTAACTTCATTGAAGATAATAGTATGTAACATAGCAACCATTGTAAATTTGTATCATTTAGTTTTGAGTGCACTTATCATTTTTGTTTGTGTTGTTTTGATTTTGTCTTCACTGTTGTTTTGTTATTTTTTTATTTTAAAAACAACCTTCCTGTAATAGAGACGATAAGCAGTGACTACCTATTAGGCTTGATTTGGATATGACTCTCCCAGTACACAACATTCTTCGAGCAGAGACATTGTCCTCAACTCAACACCAGGCTGCCCTTAGAAAACACACTATGTTATAAAAGAGATACAGAGCATGGAATCTTCCAAGCAGTGGGACTTCTGAAGACAACCATTTATACCAGAAACATTAAGGATTTTGCGTGCTGAAGCATGAGACATCCAGAGAATTTTGACCATTGATGCTTGCAAAGATCTTCCCATGCCAAATGTTGTGTGCCTTCTTTTAAGCCCTATACAAAAAATCCCACTCATTTTTTTCCCTACAGACAGCCTTTTCTCCTTTGCTGCCTGTACCCAAGTGCAATAGATCCCATGTCCTATTGCCCGTACACAAGTCTGGTCATCTCAGCTTGATTCCTCCTGGTACCATTCCTTACACTATGAGACCTTAAAGCTAATTGCATCTTTTTTCCTATCATCAAAGGCCACTAGGGAGTTGACAGACAGCCAGGGAAAATTGCCCGGAGCATTGCTTTCCTTCAAGGCCAGCTAGACTCGGTAGCAGCAGTGGACCTACCATATCAGAGGAGGCTAGATCTCCTAACAACTGCCACAAAGGAGTATGTTTTTCCCTAAAAGAAAAATGTACTTCTGTGGTCAATAGGTCTATAATAGTAAGTGACATGGCACACAGTTGTCTGGCTGTGGATCCGAGGTCCATGAAAAACTATTTGAGTTGTGGAGGTCATGGCTAAATATCTAAAGTTGGGGGTCCTTATTACTGTCCTGGACATGGCCTTTTAAAATGCTTCTCATAACCTTATATCTTACATATGTAATCTCTTAATCAATTGTGTTTCTTCTTATTTGATGGCCATCAAACTACTGGGGATGACCATAACTCAAAATCAGAACATGCTCCCTCATCTGGGATTCCTTAAGAAACCTTTGGAGGAAGTGCTCAGCCCCCTTGAACTCATAGATCAGAGCAGGGCAAGGGTTCCTGGATCTCCACACAGGTAGTGCCAAAGTCCCTACTCACCAGGAAGTAGCTATAGAAGGGGGAACTTCCTCTTCAGCTCCCTGAGTTTTGGGGTCCAGACCTCTGAGGAGGGAAAAGTACGTTAGAAACAAAGGGGCTGAGTTACTCCTTTAACCCATTTAGCTCTAAACAGCACCCAAGGGTTAGTTCTGCTTCCATTAGCCTAAAGAATATTAAAATCAACAAGAAATTCTAGAACTGTGCCGCACCCTAAGCTTCAGAGCAGTGGTGCCCAAGCAGAGTGGGTGGGAAGCACACAAGGCCGGGAACCCCGCTTTCAATCCCGAAAGCCTGGATTATTGGCCCCGGTTTTCTTCTTTTCTGTTGCTGTTGCTAACATCCCCCAGATCCTCAATAAATACAGCATTTTAGTACTTACTACCTGGTGTACTCGGCAGTCCCTTCTACCTTGTATGCAAGAACTTGGACTATTATTGACTTTTCAGACTGTAACATTCCATTTACAGAAAACGAGATGGCTAGGCTGCTTTTCAAGTCTTTAATGCAGTGCAGAAAAGGTAAATATGGGTAGATTTAAAGTCTTCCAGTGAGTAGATTGAGCTTCACTATTATTTCAGAAAGTCTATTGAGTAAATATACTGTGGAGAAACTGTTATGCCTGTAGAAAGAGGCTTTGTTCCCTGTCATTCCCACTAATTTCTCATTTATGTAAAACCAAAATGACTGGGTGAGTTGGCATATTCATCAAAACAATTAGTCACAATTGTGAAAAAATAGGAACATTAAATGCTTAAACCAAATATTTCATATTGTTTGAATAAGGAAGTAGAAATGGTGGTTTTGCTATTTGATTATGATAATTCCTTTCCTTAAGTTAAAAGGAATTCAAAATATCCCAGCTGACATGCTTACACACATTACATGAAAACACACACAGATAAATCCCGCTCACATGCACACATCAAATACGTGTCCCCAAAGTTTTGTGAATAATGAGACTTAATTGTTCTACTGAAGCTGTAAAAAGACAGAAATAGGCCCTCTCAAAGGCTATTTCATTATGTCTCCTTTTGAAGATATCAAACCACAAAAATTTTAAAATCACCATTTAGATTTATTTCTTAATGATGGAGTCAATATACAAAACTCAAAAACAAGCATCTTGCCATGGATTCTGAGATTTCTATTTTGCTAGAATTTTTAAGTTAATGACCCAGTTATATAACACTATTATTAAAATGAACCAAAATATGTCTGATGCTCTCATAAAAATATTTTCCCATGCGTTAAGTTAGCAGTTTGGCTCTATATGCTGTGGGCATGTTGTTGCCAAATTTTAACTGTTCTTTGTGATATAGACTATATTTGTCATCGGTACAGGATATTTATGTGAATGAGTTTCAGTACATGCATTATGGCCCAATTGCACTATGAGTTTCCTGGTTCTGTAACAAAATTGATCCTTCAAGCAACTTCTAGCTCATTCACACACAAAAGTTGAGTGTTAAATAGAGCACTACAATAGAAAATGCATTCCTCTGAAAATACCATAAGGACCCATTCCTTTAGGATTCACATCCTTGAAAATATTGGTATACATCAGGAAAATGGAAGAATTTGATGATTTTACTTTTAGTACTCCACACAGCAAGAGAAACAAGCAACTCTCCACACATACAGATCTCTATAAAAATTCTAGAATCTGAGATAAGGCAGAAGAACTTTGCTAGATCATAAAAAACAAGAGCCCATTAGAAAGGTAAGAAGGGTTGTTTTCCTTTGACCACATCACTCTTTCCTCAGGTGCAGCAGTGCCACGCTGAAAGCTTTCCTCTTAAGTGAGGAAGAGAAAGCTCAGGGCAAATTTCTAGGTCCCCAGTGTTCCACGGAACTGCCGGGAAACCTGGCTTCATAGAGTAAACTGCATGAACTAGTTTTAGACCCATGGAAACAAAGTAAAAGGACAAGGCTCACAGCTACTAGTGTGAAGATCTTCACTATTCCCAGGAAAAAGGGTCCTAAATAACAACTCTACCCAGCTTCTAAATACAGCCCCTCCCAACCAGAGAGTTCAGACAGTGACCTGCCTAAATGTAGAGCATAGCCAGGGTCCCAGCTTGATCACAGGACCTGTCCTACTGTTTCCTTCCAGGTTAGGACAGAGCCTGCGACTCCATCCGCATAAGAACACAGACAGAGAAGTCTTTCCTGATCCCAGAATGCAGACTCTCCCAACTTCAGAGGATAAGCAGTAACCCTACCCAATTAAGTAAGGGGGCATTCATATTCAAGAGGATGGAGGTGAAACAAATTAGTTGAGTTTTGAAATATCTACATAAAGACATATTGTTATGAAATTGTCAAATTGAAAAACTAGGAGAGTCTTGAAAGCTGCAAAATAAAACTAATTTATCCCATGCAAGGAAAATCCATGAGACTATCAATGTATTTCTCAGCCAAAAGTGCTCAGGCCAGGGTAAAGATGGGTTGTATTTTCAAGATAATAAAAGGGAAAACCTGTCAAGTAAGACTAGTGCGCCTGCAAAACTTTTCTTTGGAAATTGAACACCTTTCCAAACAAAGAAAAGCCTTTGAAGTTCATTACCACTGGTCTTGCCTTGAAAGAAATGCTAAAAGAAGTTCCTTGAGCTCAAATAGGATTTTAATTAAAAATTTTAAAAATATAGGAACTCACAGGAGTTCATAGATGTTTAAGCATAACTATGTCAGAATTATCTAATTATGTAGTGATTGCACAGAAATAAATTTTAATTTTGATATAAAATTTAAAATGAATTACATAAAGTGACTATTATAATAATAATTTGTTATTAGGAAATATCATATTTAGAAAAAGTATATACTGTAATATTAATAACCTGTAAGGAGCAGAGAAGGAAATATATGGAATTTTAGTATGTGAAAACTTGTTATCAAGTAAGAGGGAGTTTATATATTTAATGTAAACTTCATAGTGACCACAAAACCAACTGTAGTATATTCACAAAAGGTTAAGAGAAAGGAAAAAAAACACCATGACAGAAAATTATCAAATCACCAAAAAGGACCACAGTGAAGCAATAAAGAAATACAAAACGTAAAACAATCCACGATGTGGACTAGTGCTTAGCTACCAGTAGGTAAACAGAACAGCAGTGTTTTCTCAATATAAAACATGGAATAGTTGAAAGAAGTTAAAAGAAAGATCCAGCACTTGCTCTTTACCATTGACTTGAGCTCTGAGAACACACAGAGACTGACAATGAGGAAATGCAAAAACCTTACATACAAATGGTAACCCAAAGAAGGCATGGATGGGAAGGCTTACATCTAAGAAAGACTTTATCTTAAACACTGTTAGAAACTACAAGAAACATCATTCAGTAATGATAAGAGGGTCAAGTGATTAAAGTACAGCAGTGATAGATGGTCATGTATACAACATCAGAAAATGTAAATATGTGAGTCAAATACTAACCAAATCAATGGAGAAAAGGTTGCAATGCAGTAATAGTAGAAATCTGTAATATCCCACTTTCAACAGTGGATAGATCACCCAGGGAGAAAATCAATAAGGCAATGGTAGGCTTTAATCACTTTATAGAACAAATGGACCTTATAGACTTACAGGGAACGTTTTACCCAACAATAGATAACATATTCTTTTCAAGCACATGTAAAATATTGTCCAAGATAGATCATAAATTATGGCACAAAATACTATTAACAAATTCAAAAGTAATGGAAAATCATACCAAGCATCTTTTCCTACCACTATCATATTAAATTAGAAATCAGTAAAAGGAGGAACATTTGTAAATACATGAAGATTTTTTTAATTAAAAAAAAATAAAAATACAAAAACATATTAACAAACAGACACCAATTAGCATAAAAAAAGTACAATCACAACTAATCTATAGACAAGGTGACATGGTCTCAACAGTGGTTATTACTTTATCCATTGATATCTTCGAAGTTTAAATATATGAACCCATATACAGACATGCAAAATTAGACAGACAATTAATCCTCTCAACAACAGAAAAAACACAAAAACCAAAAATCCAAAGACAATAAACAAAACAGGCAAACAACAACAATAACAAAAACAACAACAACAAAAAACCACCAATAGTTGCTGCTTTGCATATTGATATCTTCAAAGTGTGTGTTCAGGATAACACATACAGACATACAAGAATGATCAAATGACCCGTCATCGATTATTCCTTAGCATTAAGTGATATAATACAATAGTAGAACCATGTTAGCCTCCTGCATATATGTATATTCATATATACATACATACATTTCTGTCTCTTTCTTTTCTCCTTTCCCTCGTCCCATCTATTCTTTGTTTTAGAACAGATTTCCTTCATGTCTCTTAGTTTATATTCCCACGCTTGGGATCTTACACCAGTGATACAATATGTTGCCTTCACGTGTATCGCTGATTTATTTCACTTAAGAGTATGGACTCCAGTTTTGAACACTTGCCTACAAAGTCCCCAAAACTGTCTTTCTTTATAGCTGAATAATATTCCATTATATAAAAATGCCACAATTTTTTAATCCAGTCTTCTGTGGATGGGCACTTGGGTGCTTCCACATTTTAGCTATTACAAATTGTGCTGCTATAAACATGTGTGCACATATATCAGAGTGATATGATGTTTTCAGATCTTCTGGGAAAATACCCAGAAGGGGAATACCTGGTTTGAATGGAACCTCTAGACCTAGTTTGCTGAGAAATCTCCAAACGGTTCTCCACAGTGGTTGCACTAGTCTGCACTCCCACCAGCAGTGTAATAGAGTCCCTATTTCTCCACAGCCTCGCCAGCATCTGTTATTGGATGACTTTTTCATACTGGCCAGTCTTACTGGGGTGAGATGAAATCTCGACGTTGCTTTTATTTGCATTTCTCGAATGACTAAGGACATGGAACATTTTCTCATATATTTATTTGCCATTTGTATTTCTTTGTCTGAAAAGTGTGCATTCATCTCAGATGCCCATTTCTGGATTGGGTATTTGAATTTGGACAGGTACATGTCTTTTAATTCTTTGTATGTTCTAGATACAAGACCTTTGTCTGAGGGACAGCCAGCTAGGATTTTTTCCCAATTTGTGGGTTTTCTTTTTACTTTGCTGGTGATTTCTTTAGATGTACAAAAACTTTTCAGTAGGATGAGGTCCCAATTATTGATTCTTTGAAGTGTTTCCCTTGCAGCTTCATTTTGGTTCATGAAATCTCTGCCTACTCCTTTGTCTTCAAGATTTTTACCTACTTTCTCTTCCAATAGGTTTAGAGTTTCTGTTTTAATGTTGAGGTCTATGATCCATTTTGACCTGAGTTTGGTGCATGGTGATAAGAGTGGGGTCTATTTTCAGTTTTCGGCAAGAGGCAAGCCAATTTTTCCAGCACAATTTATTAAACAGGCCTTCTTTTTTCCAGTGGGTTTGGTTGAACCCTTTGCCAAATATTAGGTAGCTGAGTGGGTTTTTTATTGTGGTTGCATCTTCCAGTCCGTTCCATTGATCCTCATATCTGTTTTTTAGCCAGTACTAGGTTGATTTTATTACAGTTGCTTTGTAGTATAATTTCAGGTCAGGGATTGTGATTCCACCTGACTTGTCCTTATTGCCCAGGATTGCTTTTGCTATTCTGGGTCTCTTCTGGTTCCAGATGAATTTGAGGCATATTTTCTCTAGATCTGTGAGGTATGCTAATGGTAGTTTAATGGGAATTGCATTGAATCTGTACAA
>PVLD010002396.1:0-167313 GCA_004027595.1 Dinomys branickii | reverse complement strand
TTTGGATTTTTGGTTTTTGTGTTTTTTCTGTTGTTGAGAGGATTAATTGTCTGACTAAATTTGCATGTCTGGATATGGGCTTATATATTTACACTTTGAAGATATCAATGGATAAAGCAATAACCACTGTTGAGATCATATCACCTTGTCTATAGATTAGTTGTGATTGTACTAGTTTTTATGCTAATTGGTGTCTGTTTGTCAATATGTTTTTGTACTTGTATTTTTTTTTAAATAAAAAAAAAAAAAAAGAAAACAGAGGGTCATATTTTCTGGAAGGCCTATGGACTGCAACCAGACTTTGAGACAACGTTGTTTATGATGGTCATTAAATGCCTACAGACAAGTACCTCTAAGTTTTTAGTTACTTGTGTCCCTGCATTTTATCAGAAATTTCTGCCTGATCATCCAAAACTTTTCTTGAAAGAATGAGTGTGTGTGTCTCTGTGTGTTGGTGAATTTAAGAAATAGAAACATAAATATATGCTGCTTATCTATCAATTCCTGTTTTAAGGTCTAGATTAGGCAAAACCTCAGGTATTACCTCTTAAGTCTGTATCCCTCCACAGACTGATAGAGGGCTGGCAATATTTATTTGCAACTTCAGTTGTGAGCCAAAAAAGGAATGATGTTTCCCTGAGATATGTAACAATCCAAAAAGCGGCTTTTGATCATTTTGGAAAAACTGACATCTTTTGTCTCTATTAAATGTATATTTTTCCCCCTAAGGTCTTTTACTCTGTACTTGTAAGATTGACTACCAACAGCTCTCACTAGATGTATTTATTGAATTTAGGAGTTTCATTTTGTTACCAGAAGTGTCATAACTGTGAAGAATGGCAAAAGACAATAAAATATAGACAGAACCAGCCCGATCCTGACACCCTTGGAAATGGGTCTTCAATTTGAAACCTAGCTCTATTGCAGTTCATTCAGTGATATTGGAACAATGAAAGGCAGACTTTACTGGCCAAGAAAAATACTAACCCAATCATTACATAGGTGTGCGGCGGGTGCTTAGCCAGGAGTTTAAACTCAATAAATCTAAAAATCTATGCAAAAAGGGAGGCGATTGTTGTAGAGCACTATTGTCCTAGACAGCACCTGCTCATTTTGCCAATAATGAAAGGTGGTGGGTTAAAAACCCTACGTCTCTTGAAACATCTGAAAATGCAAGTGTTTTCATTTCTTTCAAATGAATCAGGCGTGTAAGTGCTGTCTTTCGTACTCACTTTCGCACCAAAACTGCTGCTCTATGGCTGAGAGTTGCTTAGAGGGATGCAATTTCATATAGACATTTCTTAAAGTATGAGCATACCATAGCTGTCCTATACCCAAAAAGATTACATGTCATTTTGCATATTTTTGAGATGTTCACACTGACATAGAGGTTAATTAGCTTGCCTAGAGTCATAGAAAACCGGATGAAGAACCTTTTATCTCACTGTCTAAGGCTTTTGCTGGAACTATAATAGTTCATTGCAATGAACCTTGAGTTGAAAATCTATCGTTAAACAGAGAGAAAAATAAGGTCTTAAATGGGGAAAAGTAAAGAATTTAGAGGTAAAGAGACAGATGGAGAAATGGAACCATGAAGGAAGAAAGGGTAGATGAAAAAGTGAAATTCAAATTTAAACAAATTCAAATAATTAAATTTATTAAGGATGCTAGCACAATGGATACACAGGCGTATGCATCACTTTTTCTTCCATAGTTTACTTTAGGAAAAAGCATATTGAGGATTCCAGCAAGGAAAACAAACTGCAGTAATTTTCAATCAAACTAAAGCCATCAAATCTTTCAAATAATATACATTCAGTTTCTTTTAAAACATAAAAAATCGAATGGGCTGGGCATGCAGCTCTGTGGTACCTGGGCTTCACACGCAGAAATACTTGGGTAGAATCCCCACTAGCTGATAACACATGACATTCATGTGAAATGTGTTTATGTTATTGTTAATTGAATTGTGAAAGTACTAAAATGTTGAAAAGAAGCTTAAGTAGAAGCAGAATCATGAAGCCATATATAAACCAAAATTTGTGACCAGAGAATATCCAGTATGCCATTAGCATCAGTCTATGATGTTTATGAAGTGTAGATTAATTCAGTGCATTGTTATGGGGAAGTTAGTTCAGAGAACTACTACTATAAATGCCCAATACCAATAGTTTGCCCTTTAGCACCAGCTGTCTGAATAGAACTAGAAATAAAAATGGGTGACTGAATATACTCTCTTCTCAGTACAGACAGGAGAAGTTTGTCATGTAGCTATGATTCCTCAAAGGAGAGCACACATCTTCTCTCAGTCAGAGAGTATCTCAGGACTCACGTGGACACAACTAGTTCTCTAGTATCTCATTCTCTCATAAGGCATCTGTTGTGAGCCAAGGTTAAATAATGCCCACTATGGTGAAGACAAAATTACATAGTCAAATACAAAGCAAATTGTCTGAAATCATCCTTTTGAACCACTGGGCATCTCTGATGATCCAAAACATCTATAAAATGAGTGGAGAGTTTCTGAAGGAAATAGGTAGCAAATAGTACTTTATAAAATCTGGTTACTAAGTACAAATATATGTATTTTGGATAGATGTGTCTGTACATGTGCATTAGTGTGTCAATTTTTAAATAAAATTTCAGTATTTAATGATCCAAATAATCTAATCAGCAACTGGGGAGTACATTAATTTTACAAAATATGAATTAATATTCATTGAAATGAAAAGCTTTCTGCTATACATGCCTTTGGCCTGAAAGAAAGCCTTTTAGGACGACATTATTTGAAGTAATTTTCCCACCATTGATCCTGCCCAGGCATCCACGGGGCATAGTACTGGAGGACAAAAAGCTTATTCAACACACACTATTCCACTGAATGGGCATGCAGACCATACCTGCTTGCAGAGATTCATAATTACTCTTGTGTATTTGTATTTTCAGATCTGTAGGAAGTAAAAAGAGGTGCTACACAATAAAATTACAATAATCTTGTATTTTTTATTTTCCAGCCTTTGTACTTTAATTGGAGCTTTTTTCCACAATCAAGCATCATTTCTTTTTGACTTGAAGGGTTTGTTTTAGTGCTTCTCACAGATATGGAGTAAAAACGTCCATCATTTTTAGTCTGAGAATTTCTTATTTTCTGTCTCATTTTCAAATGACAGCTCTTTATTGGACGTAGATTTCCTTCTTGTCTTTGGATTCAGTGGCTCTGGGGATCAACTCCAGGGCCCCGTGTGCACTAGTTAAATGGGAGCCCCTGAGCTGCACTCTCAGGCCTGGGTATAGAACTCCTGATTTTTTTTCAGCATTTTTAATCTATCATTCACTGTTTTAGGGCCTCCAATATTTTTTGCTGAAAAATCTCAAAACATGATTAGTGGTCCAGTATTCACAGCGAGTTAATTCTTTCTTGCAGTATCCATGATTCTCTGTGTTTGACTTCACAGTTAGATTATCATGACTCTCAGAGGAGATATCTTTGTGTTGTCATTTCTGGATGGCTTAAAGGTTCTTATATTTGTAGGCTTGTGTTTGTCACCAAATTTGGAATGTGTTTGATGATTACAACTTCAAATCATCTACGCTTCCCTATTTCTTCTCCCACTAGGACTTCCATGTTGCACGTGGTAGTCCTTGATATCTACCCATGCAGAGATATGCTATTCACATTTCTTCACACTCTTTGTTTTTAATCTCAGTGACATCAATGGCTTTGTCTTCAGGATGATTTCTCTGGTTTACTCAAATATTTCCTTCATCCTTGCCAATGAACTTTACAGTTCAGTTGTGCTTTTATTCTAGAATTTCTGAATGGTTCCATTTGTTGTTCCTATTTTTTAGTTGTAATTATCATTTTTAAATTGTTTTCCTGATTTCCTTTAACTTTTTGTCCATGTTTTTCTTTAGTTGCTTCAGCATATACAGGACAATTTCTGTAAGGTTTTCATTTAGCAGATTTGATACATAGGTTTTATTAAGAATGGTTGAATATTTTATTCATTTGAGTGGACAATATTTTATTATTCCTTGGTATGACTTTTGATGTTTGTTTGTTTGGGGGTAGATTGGGTCTTTTCTTATATTGCTTTTGTTTTTTGAGGAAAATTGAGCATTTAGGCAAATAGCCACTTACGTCAAGGTTGTAGTCAGGGTTTGCAGGAAATAGATTTAATATAATAGATATAGTTTACAGCATTATTTTATAATATTTACCCAAAGAGTCAAATGCAGAAGTTTGGAGGAGATCTGTCCATACACGAGAGACCCAAAGAATCCAGCTGAGGGCCTGGATCCCATGGGTATCTTGCATGAGTCCAGCTGGAAGCCTAGAGTCCATGACAATGTCTCATGCAAGTCTGTGTCAAGGATGAGCACTGGAAAGGCCCCAAGGTCAGTGATGGAAGCTAGAAAGTCTGCACCAGCAGGGTAAGGGACCTGTACCAGCAGGCTGGGGGATCTGCACTGGAGCCAGGAAGTGATGCTCAAAGTAAGGACCAGAGCTTCCCCACAGAGAACTGTAGCCACCCTCAGTGACAGCAAGGATCTGAGCTCCTCTGATAATAAGAGCCCAATTCATATTAGGGAAACCAGTGTGATAAGCTTCTCCAATGGAGTCAACAGTACTATCTACTCACCTCCACCATTCTCTTTCTATGCCTTTGGCAACAATCTTTAGGTGGGCCTTCCACTCCCAGCACCACACTGTTTCAGTTCAGCTAGGTGCTACAAGTTGCCTATTAGTTACCCTACCACACTCATTCTTTGCCCATGGGTTTTGTTCCAGGACAGACACTGATTAGCTGGATGTACTATGAGCCCCAGGGATCAGACCAAAGTAAAATCAAATTCATTTTCAGTCTTTTCTGAGTATGTGCATTGGTTAGGCTTATGAGTAGAAGTTTTTTTGTTTTTTTGTTTGTTTGTTTGTTTTGTTTTGTTTTCAGTTGCCCTTTACATGGCAGCTTTTGTATGGACTGTTTCCCAGAACCTTTTACTGTGTGCCTTTACGGTACCTCTTGCCCTGGTATCTGTGGATCTCTAGCTACCCTGCAGCTTTCACAGGAGTTGATCGCTGTTTCCTTGTCTGGATCTGTTGAGTCTGACAGAGATCTATCTTCCAGTCAATCACACAGGTTAGAACTATGCAGATGATGTCTGATCTACCCCTGGCAGTGGGAGGGAGAGAGCCAGGAAGTGGGCTACTGTCTCTAGACCCAGATTCAACCACACCAAACAGCAGGGTGTTTATGTCATTCAATTTCCTACAATTCTTGTGGCTGCTTTTTCTTCATTAATCTTTTGTTCTATTGCCATAAAACTTTGACTCTTCCAGTGCTCCTAGAAGGTTAGTTCATACTGGTTTGAGTCCTTTTGTTTACATCTTTTTAGGGAAAGGACCTAAAGCTTCCCTGATGGCTGTTTTGCTGACATGCATTTTTCATAATAATGGTGCTTCCCCGAAAATAAGACCAAGCTATCAAGTAATTACCCTTGAACACTAGAGATCAAAAATGCCAGCCCCAGTCAGCTGTTCCTTTCCTTCCCTGTCGTCAGTATTATTTTGCCTGGTGGCTACTCTATAAGGCAGGTAAGAGGAGAATAATATGATTGGGCTGTCATTCTAGTTTTCAAGGCGGATTACTTTCCATCTAGGTCTTGTTTTTTGAGGAAAGGAGAATTATAAGCAATGATTTACCGATAAAGCATGCTGCTCCTGGTGTGTGTAAGAGCATGCAGTGTATATGTGTGTGTGTGTGTGTGTGTGTGTGTGTGTGTGTGTGTGTGTGTGTGTATGCATGCAGCATACATGTATCTCTGCTACTATTAGTGGCATAGATTGAGTTTCCACAAATAATACCTATGAATGTGAAATACCATGGTACAAGTCAACATTTATTAAGTACCAAATGAATGACCAGGCCTGGTGCTAAGGATTAAGTATTCAAAGGTAAATAGAATAACATTAGCATCTAAACATTTTTTTCAGTTTAATAGCAGCTCAGTGCAATTTTAAAAGTACCTTAAGAGAAAATATTAGCTTCCTGAGGGTGGCCTAAGGGAAATTTTCATGGGTGAGGTCCCAAGGTTAAAGAAAACTTGTGCAAGACATCACCAACAACGGCAGGCAGCATGGAACATGCAGAGAGCCAGAGTGAGAGCCACCTGTGTCAGTACTGTATATTTCTCATATAGGTTGCCATCTCATATTTACATTCTGACAGAGTGCCATAACCAGTGCATGTGTGTTTACCTGTACTAACTATGTACTCATTTTGTGCTTGGCTAGACAAGCAGGTCACATCCTCAGGTGTCCTTTGACACTCCTGAGCTTTGAAGCAGTCTGAGTGGTTCCCCATATCTCACCCCCTCACAGATTGTACGTATATAAATGTAACATTCTATATGTAACAGGGCAGAAGTAGCTGCAGTTAACAAATCAAGAACCAAGTGGCTTTGCAAAACCACTTTTTCCATTTAAACAGTTTCATTCATAAGCAACATAAAATCCTGCCACATAACATTCAAGGCCTGGCCGTAGGTTCAGCAAGGGCTTCAACTTGGAGGACTAGGCAGATGGTCCTCACCCTGGGTCAGATTCAAGTCCTAGCATTGAATCTTGCCTGGTCAAGGCATCTACTAAGTCATTTCCCAGTGAGAGGAGGCCCCTCTTCCCTTTTGCATAGGGGCTAGAGGTCATGCCCTGTAGTCTGCCCTCCCAGATGGGTTCCTGGGCCATGTACATCATGGGTCACAAAAAGATCACCAGGTCAGCTGCCAACAGGCTAGCTGAGAAACAGCTGTTGGAAGTATGTGCCCCAACGTGAGAGTGGGAACCTGTGCCACTCCACTCCTGGGATGGTGTTATGGTTGATATATTGTGTCAACTTGGGGAGTCTAGAAGTTTGGCTGATTCAGCAGGATGTATACATCCTCAGCCTGTGGAAGAGGAAGGCATGGAGACTGTGAGAGGTACACGCCCCCTGGGTAGGGGTAGCCTGTTTACAACGTAAGGGAAGGAAAGAGGCTGCTTGCAGCCATTCCTCCTTTCTGCTGGTTGCTTTTGCTGTGCTCTGCTGCCATGAACGTTTGCCCTCTGCCATGTGCCACTCTGCCTCAGAACCAGTCAAGTATGGACTGAAACCTCCACAAACTGTAAGCTAAATAAGCCTTTCCTTCCTTCATTTTGGGTGTTGGGTATTTTGACTCAGCAACAAGAGAAAAGTAACCAAGACAGACGGGCTATTCACATCCACACCACCCCTCCATCTGTCCTGTGATTCCTCAGAGGCAAGCAGAGAAGTGTTTAGCACTATTTCTCAATCAGGGAACACCGGCTCTCAGCTCCCTTCCACAAGGGTGGCCAAAACCCAACAAAGTGCTTCTGATTCCCACTATTTGCCATAGGCCTCAGCCAAGTCCATCATCTTCCATACTGACGGTTAAGATAAATGGCAGGGGGCTGGGGATATAGCTCAGTGGTGCAAGTGCCTGTCTGGCAAGCATGAGGTCATGAGTTTGATTCCTGATACCAAAAAAAAAAAAGATAAATGGCAGGTTAGGGTCACTGACTTATAGAGCTTCCAGCTGTGTAACAGACCTCTTTGAGTCCTGAAAAGCAGTTTCTGTTGTGTCTATCTAGTCTGACGTTATACCACTTTGGGTCACCTGATACAAAGGGCAGAGCAGGGCATCTGGGTACAGTGTGTCTTCCAAAAACCTAAGAAGCCCACATTCCCCTGTAATTGGTGTGCTGTCACAGGTCTGGTCTTACTTGATCACATAATATCTAGGAAATTGACAGACGAGCCATGTCTCTGGACCTTGTCTTATCCATAGCTTGGCCTCATGTCAGCAAAGCTTCCTTCAGACCATGCATGGCTGCTTTTAAATCTTCAAGACAATCAGAGGTTAACATAATATCATCAATGTAATGAAACAATAACACAGTGTGGCTTAATCCAGGTGGCCAAGTCCTGGGCCACCAGGCCATGAGACGAAGTGGTCCACTGCCTACCCTCGCAGGTGAAGGCAATTGATCTTGATGGCAGGTGCATTAGCAATTCAGAAGAAGGCATTAGCCAAATCTACAGCATAAAGGTATTGACCTAGCATCAGGCTGAGGTGTTATATCAAGTCTGCAATGTTAGGCATGCACCACCGCATGCAGTGCTGGATCATTTTACTCTGTTCCCGGAGATCCACAGTCCTTCTCCATGTCCCATCCGGCTCCTGTACTGGCTGTACAGGGGAGCCGAGAGTGCTCTGTGCAGGGCATAGCATCTCTGCTTCTTCCAATTCCAGGACAGTCTGTCCCATCTCCTCGTGGCCTCCAGGTAGCTAGTACTGCTTTCCACACAACCCTCATGGCCTGTGGGAGAGTCAGCAGAGCATGGTGTGGATGGCCTTGGACTATGGTTTTTACCATGCAAATTCCCCACTGAAATTCTCCCTGCAAGGTGCCAAGCCAAGCACCAGTCAGTACATCCACCCTCAGTATGTATTCAGCAACTTGGGAAACATAAACATCATACAGGCACTGGGGCAGGAGCCCCACACCAAAATCACCTGAGTCTTCCTGTGATGTAGAGACCTCCACACCCTTCCATGCATGCAGCAGGTCTTGTAAAGTGATCTACATTGCCATATATTAGCGCTGACGCAGCTCTGGTGGCCATGAAAGCTAGTACACACTGTACATTTCGGGGGGACCAACAAGTAGTAAATTGCACCTGTGGCTTCTGTTCTCCCAGAAGCCCCAAGACCCCAGTACTTTGGCCTGTCTCCTAATTGGGGTAAAAGGAGGCCAGCGTGACTTCTTGCTTCACGAGGGTCCTTTTGGCCGTCTGGCCCTGGCCCACTGGCTGCTATTGGTGCTGAGGATGTAACTGCCTCCACAGAGTGTGAAGCACATCCAAAGACTATTCGTCTAACATCTGTGGCTAGGCTGGCAGTCAACAGGTTCATCCAGATCTGGTGCTGACTAACTTGCAGGGGCCTTGCAGCCTGTCCTTGGGGAGATGGCCCCACTCACCCAGGGCCCCCTTTCTTTTTCTCCTTTGCCAATACAGTTTTTATAGACTTCACCTCACCATGGCACTTCACTTCCACATCTCTCAGCCCAGCCAAGGCACCCATAGCATCGTGTATCAGGTGATCTATAAAGGGGCTAGAACGGCTGCCATTAACCTCAACATGCCAGCTGGCCTGCTCACCTGGATCACGTCCTTCATGCATGCTGTCAGTAGTCCCTCATCTAGGCTATGGTACCGCAGTGCAAACATCATTTGCCACATGTCTACTTCACATAGCAGTTATCAAGTCTAGATAGAGACTTGCTCTGGCAGGTCACCTGGATTCTCGCAAACCAGGCAACCCACTGCCATCCACCAATTTATCACAGGCTAATTACCTGCTTCTGGGGTTATCCTTGGCCCACCCACCTCACAGAGGAGGTGCTGGCAGTGGTGGCTGTTTGAAACCTCCTGTGGGCATAATTGTGTTTTACTTGCTCCATTGTCCCATAGCCATAGCAGCCATGTGGATACTGTTTCACCCACCTTCTGCTTTAATTGTTTTACCAGCTCCTGCAGCTCCATGGCTGTATAGTTTGTGCATGTTATGTGTCAGATAGAGCTAGGTGACCCTCCTGATCCTCCTCCCTGGGATAGGGGTACCTCTACCTCCACTTTTTGACAAATAGCTGGCCTAGCATGCAAAACCAGGGGATTTTCTCAGCCTGAGGACTTACACTTCTGGAGACATTTCTGGAGGAGGCAGTGCTTCTCATACCTCACACCTGAACTCCACAGCAGCCAGCCATTGTTCAGGGTCTTCCTCTATCAGCTGCAGCTGGTCTACTTGCCAGACAAGGCCATCCGCATCTTTATTTATGCAGCAGAACAAAGTGATAAACAGCTACCCTGCTGCTTCATAGTAGAGGGGAAGGAGTTTGTCTATCTATTGCTTCCAGGGCTTGCAAGACATCCCCAGGCTCCAAATGGACTGTTTTCCACTTCTCCAGGGTCTTCCAAGCTGCCAGGAAGGTGGCTACAGGTAGCCGTGGCAAAGCCAGGGTCACTTACAGCCATTCCCTTAGGCTCCACCTCACCTTTAGGTACTGTTTCCACAGCCTCTACATGTCCATTCACCTTAAGGTCTTGCCAGTACACCAGTTGTTGGCCTGCTCAAGAGGGCCCAAGGGAGGTTTTCATGGGTGAGGTGCCAAGGTTAAAAAGCACATATGCAAGACATCACCAAGAATATGAGGCAGCATGGAGCAGAGCAGAGAACTGCTCATGTCCTTATTGTACCATTTTCATACAGGTTGCCATCTCATATTTACACTCTTACAGAGCGCCATAACTAGTGCATGTGTGTTTACCTCTACTAAGACATGGTTACATGACTGTATCTCGCTGTGCACCTGCGCTAGACAAGCAGGGTCACATCCTCAAGTGTCCTTAGATGCTCCTGGGCTTTGAAGCATTCCGAGCACTTCCCCACAGAAAAATATACAGAATGCAGGAGTGAGGGATAAGAAGAAAGTCACTATATGCTGCCAAGGCGTATCGTTATACCTGGAGGTGAAAGAAACCTCAGCAGAAAAGACAACGCCTGAGACCATCTGGAGCCAATCTGAAACATAGATAATAGGTTGTTTGGGGGGCTTTTAAAAGAAATTTGGGGAGCCTGGAACAGAGCATATCCATGAGGTCTACAGACAAGAAAATACTGTGTAAAGTTTCATTTGTGTGACAACCTCATTGAATTTGAAGGGATTCACTCAATCCTCACATGTTTATTGAGTTGTTACTCAGTTTCAGGCATTGCCCTAAGTCCTGGGAAAGAAGTAGCAGAAAATCGAAAGTCCCCATCCCTATAAAAGTCAAAGTCTACTGGAATACTCAGTACATAAATGTTAATCACAACATTCTCCTTTGATAATCAGGAAAGGTTTCACTGAGGAAGTAACATTGACATCATGAAAAAACAAGAACGACATCAGTGTGAATGTCGATAGGAAGATTGTTTCTGACTGAGGATATCCCAAAGATGCCAATTTTGTAAATGAAGATTATCTGGGTAATTAAAGGAACAACAAAATTTCCCCCATTGGGGTAGTGTAGAGGTGGAAGGACATGAGTCACTGAGGCAAGTAGATCAAGTAACACTTTGTTGTCCATGATAAGATTTTCCATTGTACGTCAAAAAGTAAGTTACAAAAACGTCATAGGGCTGCAGAAAGCAATGGAGAAATGGCAGTGAGCAGAAGAGACAGATGAGGTCTGCAGGACAAAGAGTGAGCACCCAGGATTACTTTTGACATTTACATGGGAAAATCCTCAAGGTATTTTATGTAGAACAAGGATAATTACAATGCTGGTAAGACGTTGTTACTCTCACACACATGTGCTTATATACATGCACATAGGTCTGAAATATCATAAATGCCTGAAAATAAGACCTAACAGGAAAATAGGCCCTAAAATGATTTTTCAGGATGTTTATAATATAAGCCCTATCGTAGATGAGTCACTCAATTTTAGATCTTCAGGCAGACAGGCCCATTTAGCATGTCTATTGCAATCCACAGATGAATTATAAAATAATATTAATATACAATTAAATATAAATAAATAATACTATAGATATTCTACTTAAGTGATAAGATACATTTTAATTAATTTTGTGTAACTACTGAAGCAGGCAACCTTGGATGAGAGGTAAGTAACTACCTTGTAAACAGATAAACTCAAGACTCATTGCCACACGACCAGTCCAATAAGAGACGCAAGGCATGAATGCCATGTTCACTTGATAAGAATGGACATGGCGGGGCTGGGGATATAGCTCAGTGGAATAAGCGCCTGTCTAGCAAGCCCAGGGTCCTGAGTTCGATCCCCAGTACCGCCAAAAAAATAAATAAATAAATAAATAAATAAAAATAATTAAAAAAAAAAGGACATGGCTGGGTCTAACATAAATCTTCATTACTGAGTAAGTCATGTGTTGTAATGGGTGTACTAACTGCACCTGTGGGAATTACAAAGATGTTACCTGAGTTTTGGTGCCTAAAATTTCTCATTACTTTTGTGGGGACCTCCATTCTTAAGTATTACCGTTTTGGTTGCCACTCCTGTCTTACAAATTTTCCACTACACTTGATTTAGTGGGACTCTGTGGAGCCTGCCTGGCAGCAGGTCTTGACTCAGATTGAAAAATTCATGGGATAAAATCACTGCCAGGCATATAACAGTGCACTATGGCCAGGCTACGTGGACAGGAAGTGCTCACATAAGGAGAGCTCTGTTGCTGAACATGAGAGATTGGGGCCAATTGTTCTACAGAAAATAGAGTAGCAAGCAATTCAGGCTTGAATTTGATTTGCAGAATTAAAACAATATTCTAGAATCTAATATTACTATGTTTGAATAAATGAGATTTTTGTACATAAATAAGTGTAGAATCTATATGTGAATAAATTCATAAATATAGATTATTTCACATGAAAAAATTAGAAATCTCCTAAAAATAAGCCCCATTACATTTCTGAGCAAAAATTAATGTAAGGCCTGGTCTTGTTTGGGGGAAAACTATACATACAGAGTCTGGCAAAAAATGTAGAACACATCAGCCATTCACCATACTAATAAATATCAGGAAGCTAATGGGCACCCCTCTGAGCACCTTTGTATTTGTTGAGGTCAAAGGTAACTTGCATTAATCTCATGATATCTTAATAAATTTATACAAATTTTTCTCTTCATAATGTATGTATCTTTTTAAATTTTTATTTTAAAAGTAAAAGAATGAAAACATTAACAAACAAACACAAAGTAGCACAAGAACAGTACAATCAAAACTGAATTACAGGCAAGGTGACAGGGAATTAACAATGGTTGTTGTTTTACATACTGATAACTTTAAAGTGTATGCTCAGAAAAATATATATAGACATACAACATTGATCAAACAACTAATCATTAACTGTTCCTTACAATAAAGCAACAGAAGACAATAATGAAACCATGTTAGCCATCCTGCATATATATACATACATACACACATAGCTATCCCTTTCTTTTTTGTCCTTTCCCTCATCCCATTTGTTCTTTACTCTTGAGCAGTTTCCGTTCACACCTCCTAATTTATATTCCCACTTTCAGTTTCTTACACTAGTAATACAATATGTTGCTTGCACATGCACAACTGATTTATTTCACTTATGAGTATGGTCTCTAATTGTGACCATTTTCCTATAAAAGACTCAAGTTTGTCTTTCTTTATAGCTGAGTAATATTCCATTACATAAAAATGCCAGAGTTTGTTTATCTAGTCCTCAGTGGATGGACATTTGGGTTGCTTCCACAATTTAGCTATTACAAAGTGTGCTGCTATAAACATGGGTGCACATATATTGTAGTGACATGATGTTTTCAGATCTTATGGGAAAATACCCAGAAGGGGAATAGTTAGGTTGAGTGGGGCCTCTAGACCTAGTTTGCTGAGGAATCTCTAAACCGATTTCCACAGTTCCTGTTTCTCCACAGCCTCGCCAGCATTTGTTAGTGGATGATTTCTTGATGCTGGCCAATCTTACTGGGGTGAGGTGAAATCTCAGTTTTGTTTTTATTTGCATTTCTCGAATGACTAAAGATGTAGAATATCTGAGAAGTGTGTGTTCATCTCAGATGCCCATTTCTGGATTGGATCTTTGCATTTCTACAGGTTCATGTTTTTTAACTCTTTCTGTGTTCTAGATGGAGGACCCTTGTCCAAGGAACAGCCAGCTAGGATTTTTTCCCAATTTGTGGGTTTTATTTTTCCTCTACTGGTGATTTCTTTAGATGTGCAAAAACTTTTCAGTAAGATGAGGTACCAGTTATTGATTCTTTGAAATGTTTCCTTTGCAGTTTGATTTTTGTTCATGAACTCTCTGCCTACTCCTATGTCTTCAAGATTTTTATCTACCTTCTCTTTCAGTAAATTTAGTGTTTCTGTTTTACTATTGAGATCTGTGATCCATTTTGACTTCAGTTTGATGCATGGTGATAGACTTGGATCTACTTTCAGTCTTTGGCAAGAGGCAAGCCAATTTTTCCAGCACTATTTATTAAAGAGGATGTCTTTCTTCCAATGAGCTTGTTTGGTCCCTTTGTCAAATATTAGGTTGCTGAGTGTGTTTATGGTTGTGGCTGCATCTTCCAGTCTGTTCCATTGATCCTCAGGTCTGTTTTTAGGCAGTACCAGGTTGATTTTATTACAGTAGCTTTGTAGTATAATTTCAGGTCAGGGATTGTGATTCCACCTGACTTGTAATTGGAGCCCAGAATTCCTTTTACTATTCTGGGTCTCTTCTGATTGCAGATGAATCTGAGGAATGTTTGCTCTAGATCTGTGAGGCATGCTAATGCTAGATTAATGGGAATTGCATTAAATCTGTACAATAATTTTGGCAGTATGGCCATTTTCACAATGTTGGTTCTTTGTAACTATGAGCAGGGAATATTTTTCCATTTATTGAAATCCTCTTCAATCTCTTTTTTCAGAGTACTGTAGTTATCATTGAATAGATCTTTTACTTCTTTTGTTAGATTGATTCCTAAATATTTCAGTTACTTCAATGGTATTGTAAAAGGTATGGTTTCCTTAATTTCTCTCTCAGTCTGTTTGTTGTTTGTGTATAGGAATCCTGTTGATTGTTGTGTGTTGACTTTGTATCCAGCTACTCTGCTGGATTTGTCAATTAATGCAAGAAGTCTTCTTGTGGAGTTTTGGGGGTCTTTCATGTAGAGTATCATGTCATCTGCAAATAGTGATAGTTTTACTTCTTCCTTTCCTATCCTATTTCTTTTATTTTTCTTTCTTATTCAATTGCTCTGGCTAATGCACCCAAATCTATGTTGAATAGTAGTGGTGAGAGTGGACATCCTTGTCTTGTTCCTGACTATAAAGTGAATGCTTTCAGTTTTTGTCCATTTAGTATGCTGTTGGCTGTTGGTTTGTCATAGATGGCTTTGGTCAGATTGAGGTAAAGTCCATCTATTCCTATTTTTTCTAGGTTTCTTAACATGAATGCATGTTGGACTTTATCAAAAGTTTTTCCACATCTATTGAGATGATCGTGTGGTTTCTGCCTTTGGTTCTATTGATATGGTGTATTACATTAATTGATTTGTGAATATTAACCATTCCTACATTTCTGGAATGAATCACACCTGGTCATCATGTATAATTTTCCTTATGATTTGCTGTATTCTATTTGCTAGCATTTTATTGGGTATCTTTGCCTCTATGTTCATTAGGGAGATTGGCCTATAGTTCTCTTTCTTGGTTGGGTCTCTCTCAGATTTTGATATTAGTATAATACTTGCCTCCATAAATGAGTTAGGGAAAATTGCTTCTTTTTCAATTTCATTGAAGAATTGAAGGAGTGTTGGCATTAAATCTTCTCTGAATATTTTATAGAATTTTGCTGTGAATCCATCAGGGCCTGGGCTTTTCTCTGTCAGTAAGTTTTTAATGGCATTTTCAATCTCATTCATTGATATTGGGTTGTTCAGGATTTCTATATCTTCCTGATTCAACTTTGGTAATTCGTACATTTCTAGGAATCTGTCCATTTCTTCTGAGTTTTCTATCCTATGGGAGTAGAGATTTTCAAAGAAAATACTAAAGATCTTTTGAATTTCTGTAGGATCTGTAGTAATTTCATCCTTTTTATTCTTTATTGCATGAATTTAAGCTCTTTCCTTTCTTTTTTGATAAGGTTGGCTAGGGATTGATCAATTTTATTACCAACTCTTTCATTCACTTGTTTTTTGTAGTGTTTTATTCTCAGTTGCATTAATTTCTACATTGAGCTTCCCAATCTCCTCCCTTCTTTGGGCTTTGGGCTTGACTTGTTCTTTTTCTAAAAGTTTGAGGTGCAGCATTAGGCTATTTATTTCCTCTCTGTTTTCTTTATGTGTGTGTTCATCACTATAAATTTCCTTCTGAGGACTGCTTTCATTGCATCCCACAGACTCTGGTAAGTTGTATTTACATATTCATTTGTAGATGTTTTTAAATTTCTTCTTTAAGTTCTTGTGTGACCCATTGGTTGTTCAGGAGGTTGTCGTCTAATTTCCAAGTGTTTATGGAGTTTTTGGCATTCCCTTTGTCATTAATTTCCAACTTTATTGCACTGTGGTCAGATAATATGCATGGGATAATTTCAATTCTTTTGCATTTAGGTAGGTATGATCTATGGCTAGACTGTGGTCTATTTTAGAGAAAGTCCCATGTGTGGCTGAGAAAAATATGTATTCTGATGCTGTGGGGTGGAGCACTCTGTTTATATCTACTAAGTCCATTTGTTCACACATTTGGTTCAGGTGTTGTATCTTTGCTGACTTGTAGTCCAGTTGACCTGTCTCTTTGTGTCAAAGGGGTATTTAGGTCCCCTATTACAATATTGTTATTGATTATCTGGTTTTTCATGTCTGTTAAGATTTGACTTATATAGTTTGGTGCTCCAGAACTTGGTGCATACATGTTTGGGATTTTTATCTCTTCCTCTTGCAGCTTTCCCTTAACTAGTATGTAGCGGCCTTCTTTTGATTGTTTTCGAGTTGACATTAACATTGTCTGCAAATATAATAGCTACCCCTGCTTTTTTCTGGGAACCTTTTGCATGGAGAATTGTTTTCCATGCTTCGACTTTCAGTCTGTGGATTTCCTTTTGAGTAAAGTCTGCTTCCTATATATATCATATTGTGGGATTTTGTTTCTTAATCTACTCCGCCAGTCTGTTTCTTTTGACTAGTGAATTGAGGCCATTTGCATTAATGGTTTTAACTGTTATATGTTGGTTTATTCTTGTCATGGTACTTACTTGCAGTTACTTTCCTACTTTTGCTATATGATTACTTGTTCTGCTTGAGGGTTCCTTTCTATTGTTGTTCTTGAGATTGTAGTCTCTTTTTTTCTCTGTCTAGAATATCTTTTAGTACTTTTTGTAATGTTGGTTTGGCAATCATGAAGTTCTTCAGTTGTTCTTTGTCGTGCAAATATTTTATTTCTCCATTGAATTTGAAGGATAGTTTTGCAGGTTACATCAGTCTGGCTTGGAAGCTGTTTTGTCTCAGAATCTGTAACAGATTGCTCCAAGTTCTTCCTGATTTCATGGTTTCTGTTGAGAAGACTGCTGTGATTCTGATGGATTTTCCTTTATAAGTGATCTGTTTCTTTTCTCTAACTGCTTTTAACATTGGGGTCTTTTGCTGGATATCTGAGATCTTCACTATTATATGTCTGGGTGTGGTTTTATTTGGATAATGGCTCATAATGGTTCTATATGCCCCATTTTCCTGCACATCAGTATCTTTTACTGTGCTTAGGAAATTTTCTGCTATTATTTCTGCCAATGTCCTTTTTATGTCTGTCTTAGTTATTTTTCTCTCGTTGCTGAGACAAAATAGCGAACACTCAAAATGAAGAAAGGAAAGGTTTATTTAGCTTACAGTTTGTGGAGGTTTCAGTCCATATTTGGCTGGCTCTGAGGCAGAGTAGTACATGGCAGAGGACAAAATGTTCATGGCAGCAGAACACAGCAAAAACCACAAAAGCAAAAGGGAGTTATGGCTGCAAGCAGCCTCTTTCCTTCCCTTACATTGTAAACAGCCTACCCTCACCCAGGAGGTGCGTACCTCTCACACAATCCTCCTCTTCCACAGGCTCAGGATGTGTACCAAGTAAGCACGCTGGCTTCCTCCTGAGTCACTCAGCTAAACCTCTAGACTCCCCAAGTTGACACAATGTATCAACCATAACACTCCACTCCTTGTCAACTTGGCAATCAGACACATTTCCTTAAACCTGTTTCCAGATACAAAGACATGCTTATATTAGAACCATAACATTTTGCCCTCATACAAATGGGGGCAGAAGTTCCTGCCAGAAGTTGTGTGGTGGAGTGCACCCACAGGCCATACCTGAAGAGAGTTCAACTCAAAGAGCTGCTCAAATGGCACCCCCAGGCCGGGCTCCTTCCCTGGAAAGTCTCACGGGTTTGGAGCACAAGCTTCTTCTGGCAAGACGTCCGCTCAAAGGGCTGCTCAAGTCATGTATCTTTTAACATCACTAAAATAGGTTTTATGAAAAGAAGTTTTGCTTCCCCAAATATCTGAGGGCTCTACAATTTTCTATTTTGAATTCTTAAATAATAATAGTGTATACAAGTAAATGTAGCATTAAAGCAAGTCTCTAACTGCACCACTGAATTACACTACTGCCCATTACAGTTTTAGGTGGAGAGGTTCCCAGGCTAGCACTGTTTTTCTTGTGAATCCAATGCTAATCACTTGAGAAATTAAGCACTGTGTATTTTTAACAGATAGAGGAAGCACCTGGTCAGGATACCTGCCAAGGATGGGTAGGTACCACAACATGTGGGAAGTTTGTTATTAAAAGGCATAAATATTGTTTATTTTTAAATATAAATTAGGCTTTTTCTAGACCTAGCAGAAATTAGGGTGTGGTAATATTTTCAGTGCTGCGGGTTTGACAGCCATAGCTCTAATATGCAAAAGTAATGGAATGTGGTAGGTGGGGCAGCATATTTGAGTGGTAATGTAAGTAGGGACAAGACCTGTGCTTGCAATCAAGAATATTAAAGCAAAGTGACACATTCCTTAGGTTACTAGTTAGAAGAAAGAGAAGATGCCTGCTACAGTAAAACAGAGAATAACCCATTATGGGCCTCGAAGTACTGACTGAGAGCCTGTCTTCATAGTGCAAGGGGAAAAAAAGTTTAAAATAAGTATAAGACATTCTAGGTCAAATAAAGTTATTTGGGTTTCTTTACTTAACATCTTACTAAAGATATTAGTCAGAACTTTGGATATATTAATAGGTACTGCAGCAGACAGCATCCCCTGCTAATATATCCATCATTTTGCTGCCTTTGCAGCATTCATTAGCACCTCTTGAAAGTAGAGTCTGGCATACACATTTTGGGAAACACTGGACTGGTGATTTTCTAGATATAGAGGGCAGATTTTTATACTCTTCTGGATGAGTTTTCCTCTTCAAGATGAGTTTTCCCTCAGAACACACTCTTCCCAGGACTATTTACCATTAACTGCTTAATTTAGCTTTTATTCCCTAAACATTGGCATTTATTAACTGAAACACACAGACTTCTAGCATTTAATTGGGCCCAAAGTACAGTCCATCCCTGGTCTCTTTCTCCAGGGTTTCCTTGCTTTCTGTTTGCTGGCGCTGTGAGGTGACCAGCTTTGGTTCTCCATGGTGTTCTGCCCCAGCTCAGGTTCAAAGCTCCCAAATCAGCTGCTGCAAACTACAGCTTCAAATCATGAGACAAAATAAATATTTCTGCCGTTATTATTCTCTGATATTTTCCCACAAGATAAAGTTGATGAAGGAAGGAAGGAAGGGAGGAAGCAAATGTGGGCAAGAATTTGACTGTTTTATCTTCCTCTGTACATATACTAGTTTTCAGTATAATAATTAGCAGAGCCTTTTACATACAGGACACTTAATAAATATTTCTCCTTTGACTACAAGGAAATAAACTGCCTAGAAACTGGTAGAGTCATAATCTACTGCCAATAAACTTATAGCAAAATTTAATATATCATCCCCATATTTCTCAGTGTTCTGTATTTAGTGGGCACCATCTCTTCAAGACTAAAGGATCTTTACCCTCTGTTTTACCACTATCATCCTCTCCTACACTTTTGCTTGTGATCAGCATCAGAGAACTATCCTACCATCCCTTCTGTCTCAAAATCAAACTCATCTTCTTTGAAATAAACCAACATATGGCCACTAAAAATAAGTATAGAGATTAAGAAAATTCAATATCCTCACATATATACAGAAAAATTTTTGTCTTTTTATTCCCATACTGTAACTAACTGTCCTACAAAACTTGCCCACCAATTTTTTTCATTGACTGCTTTCTTATAGTGATGAAGCACATGGGCTCAGGATATAGCCATGAAGGAAGGAAGGAAGGAAGGAGGGAGGGAAAGAAAGAAGAAGGAAAGAAGAAAGAAGAAAGAAGAAAGAAAGAAAGAAAGAAAGAAAGAAAGAAAGAAAGAAAGAAAAGAACGAAAACCCTGTATTGAGTTTACACTGCTTTAAGTTAATCAACTATATGTTTCCCTCAATTTTCACAGGGCCAGAGTACATATGAAGAGTGTTCACAGTTATAGCATCTTTCAAGGATTTAGCATTATAAAATGCCTGGCTTGTTGGATTCAAAGCCCAGCCTCTCCCTATGCAGTTTGGGCATGTTACAGAAATTCTCTGCTATGGTTGGAATATCTCTCCCTAAATTCAAGTAGACATTTAGTTTCTATTGTAACAGATTTAAGAGGTGAAACCACGAAGAGGTGATTAGGTCACCTCGGCTCTCCCTCAGGAAAGGCTTCAAGCTGTTATCGTGAAGCAGTTTAGTTAATTGAAGAATGGGATTGTTGTGAATCTAGATCATCTCACTCCATGGTTTTGTTTGGGGTCATTTACCCTGTGTCATGTTGTGATGCAGCAAGGTAACCCTTAGCAGACACAGCTCTACCAACTTAGATACTCCTCTCTGCAGAACTATGGTGTAAGCTGAATAACCTTGTGTTACTTATAATTGTCCTAGGCTGTGGTATTCTGTTATAACAACAGAAAACAGACCAATAATTCTATTTGCCTCACTTTCTCAAATATAAAATGGGAATGGAACCTCATGTGTAGCATGCTCACATTTATATATGTATATCTATAATATACTTTCACTCTTCACCAAATTTTCCAATTAAAAGAACTACACTAGTTTTTCCCTTATCTCTTTTCCATCCCTGTTCACCCTTTAAGGTCACATCTCAAGTTTTCCCTTGTCTTTTATCGATCTCCTGCTTTTTTGACAATTTATGTTTCTGTATTTTAAGATTTTAACTTCTTGTTATTTTCAACAGAATTGACTTAAAGAATTATGCCTAATTTAGACTTGGTATTTCTAGACATTATACTTTCATCCTTCAGATAAATAAATCTAAATTGCAACTCATCACCAAGATTATAAACTAAGAATTCACCAGCCTTTGATCTACCAAGGAGAGACTAACAAGTAAAGCTTGGCTACATACAGGATCTGGAAATAAGGAAAAATCCTCTGCAGCAAAGAAGCAAATGGCCAGTGAAGAATAATCAAAATGATAGAGTACTTTAAAACATTTTTAGTCTTGTTTATACCTGGCAGAACCTGATTGGAAGGAAATGATTACCCTCTGGTTTCCTCTCTCAAGCAGGAAAACCTTTATTTGGAAAAATCTAACCTCTGTGTGGCATGGCCAAAGGACAAGTTTCTGGTTTGCTTGTCTGGGGAACTTAAATGGAAGAAGGTAATATACCTTAGGCTGCAAAAGACAAAAGAGAAAGTATCAGGTGGTGTGTGAAAGCTACAGGTAGACCATGAATGCCCAGATTTCTACAACAACAGATGGGAACTAGAGGAATGCGGGAGAATACCTAAGTCAGGGTGAAGAAGCTGGCATTAGGGATTTTCTGTAAATAATGATTCATGAAACCTTCCATATGTATGAGAGACATTTGACATGTACAAACAGTCCCGGCTCAGACATACATGCCAAAGCGATGTGAAAGTTTAATATTCACCCAGAGCTGAACTTAAGTCCCAGGACATATTTTGCTTATGAAGGTTATCCTTGCAAATCTGCAAAATCTAGAAGAGATAATTTCTTTTGACTTTTCAATGGAAGGTTGTTAAGCATGAAGAGTAAGAACATATACCCCATTCAAAGTAAAAACAAATGAACCTCTGGACACCATCCATGAAGAAACACAGGAATAGAAATTTCTAGAAAATGCTTCAAAACACTCTCTTAAACTTGCTGAAGGAAATCATAAGCTATGAATTAAAGTAAGTCAAGCAAACTATAAATGAAGAAGATGAGAACATTAACAAAAATTCACTACAGAGAACACCAGAATTTCTAAGGTTGAAAACCATAAGAACGACATTGAAAAATTCATGAGAGAAATTTAACAATAGATTTAAATATATAAACAAAAAGTATCAAAACACATGAATTAAAAGGAATTGAAATTAGCTGGGTCTGGTGGCTCACACCTGTAATCCCAGCACTTGGGAGGCAGAGGCAGGAGGATCATTGAAAGTTCAAGGCTATCCTGGGCTGCAAAGTGAGCTCAAGAGCTTCAGATCAGCCTGAATAGCATAGTAAGGCCCTGTCTCAAAAAAAATAAATCTAAGAACAGAAATAGAAAAGAATATATAAATGTAAGTAGAGCCTTGTGGGATATTGCAGCAGAAAATGTGCCCCCCCCATCACTATACTTCAGTTGCCCAGGTGATAGTTCCTGTTCCAGTTCCAATTGCATCTGTTTCTTAGAAACAGCTGGTCACTGTGATGCACAGTTGCTCACTCTGATCCATCTTGTAAGAACTAGTCCCCAGTTGATAAGCCACTCTGCCTCTGTACTTCCCAGGGCTTATGCCATATAAGCCCTAGACCATTAGAGATCAGAGCCTCACATCTTGAGGCCCTGATAATATATAGGCATATGTAAGTCTCACAGGAAAATAAAAAGACAGAGACTATTTTTAAAAATAAACTTTAAGAATTTTAAATCTAAAGAATAACACAAAGTTATATGCACAAGAGAATTAATAAATTCCAGATAAGATAAACTCAGAAAGACCAAAATGTAACACACTGTATTCAAAGAACTGAAATTCAAACATAAGTAATTTATTTTTTACAGTTTTCATTTTATTTGTACATGCTTGCTGTTCGTGCAGCTTACAGTGGGCTGGGGGAAAGAATCTTGAAAACAATAAAATCATAGTGACCTAACAAGGATCTCCAGGTAGATTATCAGCAGACTTCTTAGCAGAAAATTTCATGGTTAGAAGGCAATGAATATGTATTTAATGTAAAAAAGGAAGGAAAACTATAAGCTAATAATTCTACCTTCGACAAAGGTCCTTTTCAAAAATCAGAGCAAAATCCAAACATTCCAGAATAAATAAAGGAACTACCCTACATTCAATAATATCCAAAACAGTGAGGCAGAATATAAATAAGCAAACACAGGGCTTAATGTACACTATGCCCTGGTCTATCTGACAGTGAACAAAGTCCAACATTCTTTCCATATTAAAAACATTCAATATATTGAAAATAAAAGATATTTAACAAGATAAAGGCTATCTTTGAGATCACACAGCTCGTATCAAGCTCAGCATTTAAAGATGATAATATTTCTCCTAAGATCAGAAGCCAGAACAATGTGCACCTCAGCCATGTCCTCAGCATATTAGGAGGAGGACAGTGAGGCAAGAAATCGAAAATCAATACAAAGTTTTAAGTGTGAAATAAAATTATTTCCATTTTCTTTTCTTTCTTTTTTTTAGGTACTGGGAATTGAACTTAGGACCTTGTGCTTGCCAGGACACTGAGCTATATCCCCAGCCTCTTCCATTTTCAAGAGCATGATTTTAGATATTTCTAAAGACTTTACCCAAAAAGAAAAAGACTAAATATAATAAATGAAATTTTAAAATACACAAAATATCAAATCAACATACCCAAATCAGTTGCTTTATCTTACATGTCAACAATGTTCAATTTAAAAAAACACAATTCAAAGCAAATGGCACTGGGGCGACCCCGCAGACTTGAGCAGGTCCCTGGGAGCGCCTCATCAGGGCAGAGCCTGGTGGTCCATGGGGGCAACCCCACAGACTCAGCTGGGACCCCAGGAGCACCTAGTTGGAGCAGAGCCTGCTGGACCATGGGGGAGACCCTAGGGACTCAACCAGGCGCCTGGGTGTGCTGCATCAGGGTAGAGCCTGGTGGTTTGCAGGGGCGATCCTGTGGACTTGACCTGACACCTGAGAGCCTCAAGAGCTTGTCAGTGGGGTGCTTACCATAGTGTGCCTGGGTCCCTGCCTATCTACCATGTTTGAGGATGGGTGCTTTTCCACCTAGTGCCATAGTAATTTGTGTGCACCCATGTTTGTTACAACACATTTTAAAGCAACCATGTGTCTTCCCAATGTAAGTGCCCGAGGGAGTAAATAAACCAAAAATACAGTTATTATCAGAGGGAAGATGACTCCTTGGGTGAGATAACAACAGAGATGAGGGTGGAGAAAACTGATTAATCAACTGTACATGCCTTTATTTGTACAACTGAGTAAACAATCCAAGATAACATTATGTAATACAGCAACCAGTATTAATTCCCTATCTTCTCTGTAATGATGTATTTCCTTTATTGCTTTTGAGTTATTCTGTCTTATATCTGTTTGGTTGTTGATATATTTCCATTCTTTTGTTTTTAAAATTTAAAGGAAATGAATGGCACATTTTAAGAAAACACTCTACCAAGGGAACTGACATTTTGTTCATAGAAAATTCAGTAAAAACAATAAATAAAAATAAAATCTGGAATAAATTGAGATTATTAAAGAATAGGATTGCATGCCATTTTAATGGATTGAAATACAGTTGTTAAAATGCCATTGCTATGTAAGCTATCAATAGATTCAGTCTTTCAAACACCCAACAATGCTTTTTTCCAAAATACATAAACTCAGTCTAAAATTTTATATAGTGTCAAAGAATCCTGAAAGCAAAAACAATAACAAAAAGTAAAAAAGGGGATTTAGGTTTCTGCCCAGTCCCGGCTGTGTGACTCGGACCTTATTCCAGCGACAAAGGACCACCAGCACTGACATCTAAGCTGCACAGTATTTCACGGCCCACATCCCAGCTGTGTGACTCGGACCTTTCTCCAGAGATGGAGGCCAACCTGTGAGGCCACATGAGCAGCACAACCCTTCTCCTCTGGTAAGGCCTACACCTGGGTTCTGCTCCACACCTTAGATTTAGGAAGGAACTCCAACTAGGAGGGCCCAACTGGGAGGGCCCATCCCTGTTGGTGGTTGAGACCTGCAGTGTGGAATCAGCCTAAGGCTCAGGGGTCCTCAGGGTTGGGAGGAAAGCCCTGCTATGCCCTGACCAGCTACCTGAGGATCCGGAAGCAAAAGCTGCTGCCTAACCACTATAGGATTCAAGGCTGAGGCCCACACGCTTCCTGTCCACACACTGGACACTCTGGTACTGAAGACCAGTACTCCCCCACTATTGTAGGTGTGGTCTGAGCTGTGCACCCCAGCAATTGCCTGGGGTCCCAGGGCCCAGTGGTCCACAGTCTGCTACAACCCTGGGTACAGTTTGACATCCAGGTAAACTAAGTTCCCTAGAGTACTTTGTGAGCTACCTGGGTAGTCAGTAGCTCAGCACTAGTGATCTGACATTCAAAATGACGAGACAAAGGGGCAAAATGCAGTCTCAGAACACAACTCCACCCAGAACAAGTACAGGACACAATGACAAAGGAGAACTAGGAAACCACATACCTAAAATTTCTGAAATGATCACATCAGAAGTAAAGAAACAACTCCATTAGGCCATAGAAGAGATTAAATCTGAAATAATCTCTCAGGCAAAAAATGAAATGAAAATAATAATGGAAGAAATGATTCACACATACAGAGAAGAAACACATAAAGGACTGAAAGATCAAGGCAACAAATGGAAATGTTACATGAGCAATTCAGGAATGAATTAGAACACATGAAACAGTCTCACAAAGATTTCCAGAAAATGAAAATTGCCACTGAAAGCTTGCAAAACCTCTTGAATGAATTTGAAGATAGAATTTCAGATCTTGAAGACAGCATGACAGCTAATGATTGTGAAAGGAAGAATATCTTAAAGTCAACAAGAAACCATGAGAAATCAATCCAACAGCTGCAAGATGAAGCAAAAAGAAATAATGTGCAAGTAATAGGAATCAGTGAAAAAGCAGGAGGCAACACAAATGACATAAAAAGAGTATTTGGAGAAATAATAGCAGAAAATTTCCCAAGTATGCTAAAAGATACTGATGTGCAGGTAAATGAAGCATGTAGAACCCCAGTGAGCCACAACCCAAATAAAACCACACCCAGACATATAATAGTCAAAATCCCAGATATGGGGCAAAAGAACACAATATTAAAAGCTGCTAGAGAAAAGAAGCAGATCACCTATAAAGGAAAGCCCATCAGAATTACAACAGACTTCTCAACAGAAACCATGAAATCAAGAAGAGCTTGGAACAAGGTATTACAGATTCTGAGACAAAACAGCTTCCAACATAGACTGATGTATCCTGCAAAACTATCCTTCAAATTCAATGGAGAAATAAAATATTTCCATGACAAAGAACAACTGAAAAACTTCATGAGTGCCAAACCAACATTACAAAAAGTACTGAAAGATATTCTAGACAGAGGAAAAGGTGACCACAATACCAAGAACAACAATAGAAAGGAACCCTTAAGGAGAACAAGAAATTAAACAGAAAAAGTAGGAAAGCAACATCAAGTAAACAGCATGATAAGAATAAGCCAACATATAAGTTATAACCATCAATGTAAATGGTCTCAATTCACTAGTCAAAAGAAACAGACTGGCAGAGTGGATTAAGAGACAGAATGCCACAATATAATGTATACAGGAAACATATTTTACTGAAAAGGAAATACACAGACTGGAAGTCAAAGGCTTGAAAACAATCCTCCATGCAACAGATTCCCAGAAAAAAGCAGGGGTAGCTGTTATGTTTGCAGACAATGTAAACTTCAAACTGATAACAATCAAAAGGGACAAAGAAGGCCACTATATACTAGTTAAGGGAAAACTGCAAGAGGAAGGTAACAATCCTAAACATGTATGCACCAAATACTGGAGCACCAAACTATGTAAGCCAAATACTAACAGACATAAAAAACCAAATAAACAATAACACCATTTTAAGAGGGGACCTAAATACCCCTTTGACGCAAAGAGACAGGTCAAATGGACTACAACTCAGCAAAGAAATAACAGACGTGAACCAAATGTGCAAACTAATGGACTTAGTAGATGTTTACAGAGTGCTCCACCCCACAACACCAGAATACACATTTTTCTCAGCTGCACATGGGACTTTCTCTAAAATAGACCACATTCTAGCCCATAGAGCATAGCTACCTAAATGCAAAAGAATTGAAAGTATCCCATGCATATTATCTGACCACAGTGCAATGAAATTGGAAATTAATGGCAAAGAGAATTCCAAAAACTCTATAAACACTTGGAAATTAGACAACAACCTCCTGAATAACCAATACATCACACAAGAAATTAAAGAAGAAATTAAAAAATACCTACAAACAAATGAAAATACAAATACAACTTATAGGAATCTGTGGGATGCAATGAAAGCAGTCCTCAGAGGGAAATTTATAGTGATGAACTCACACATAAGGAAAACAGAAAGAGAACAAATAAATAGCCGAATGTTGCACTTCAAACTTTTAGAAAAAGAAGAACAAGTCAAGCTCAAAGCCCAAAGTTGGAAGGAGATTATAAAGCTTAGGGCAGAAATTAATGCAATTGAGATGAAGAAAACTCTACAAAAAAATAAGTAAATCAAAGAGTTGGTTTTTTGAAAGAGTAAATAAAATTGATAAACCTCTAGCCAATCTTATCAAAAAAGAAAGGAAAGAGCTCAAATTCATGCTATAAGGAATGAAAAGGATGAAATCACTATAGATCCTACAGAAATTCAAAAGGTCATTAATACCTGCTTTCAGAATCTTTACTCCAAAAGGATAGAAAACCCAGATGAAATGGACAGATTCCTAGAATTGTACGAATTACCAAAGTTGAACCAGGAAGATATAAAAACCCTGAACAACCCAATATCAATTAATGAGATTCAAAATGTAATTAAAAACTTACAAAGAAAAGCCCAGTCCCTGATGGATTCACAGCAGAATTTTATAAAACATTCAGCAAAGATTTAATGCCAACATTCCTCAAACTCTTCAATGAAATTGAAAAGGAAGCAATTCTCCCTAACTCGTTTATGGAGACAAGTATTATACTAATACCAAAACCAGAGAAGGACCCAACCAAGAAAGAGAACTATAGGCCAATCTCCCTAATGAACATAGATACAAAGATACTCAATAAAATACTAGCAAATAGAATGCAGCAAATCATAAGGAAAATTATACACCATGACCAGGTTGGACTTTTTCCAGGAATGCAGGAATGGTTCAATATTTGCAAATCAATTAATGTAATATATCACATCAATAGAGTAAAAACAAAAATCACATGATCATCTCAATAGATGTGGAAAAAGTTTTCAATATAGTCCAACATGCATTCATGTTAAAAACCCTAGAAAAAATAGGAACAGATGGCCTTTTCCTTAATATGATCAAAGCCATCTATGACAAACCAACAGCCAACGTCATACTAAATGGACAAAAACTGAAAGCTTTCACTTTAAACTCAGGAACAAGACAAGGATGTCCACTGTCACCACTACTATTCAACACATTTCTAGAAGCATTAGCCAGAGGAATTAGACAAGAGAGTGAAATAAAAGGAATACAGCTAGGAAAGGAAGAAGTGAAACTATCACTATTTGCAGATGACATGATACAGTACATGGAAGACCCCCAAAACTCCAGAAGAAGACTCCTTCAATTAATTGACAAATTCAGCAGAGCAGCGGGATACAAGTCAACACCCAAAAATCAATAGCATTCCTATACACAAACAACAAGCAGACTGAGAGAGAAATTAAGGAAACCATAACTTTTACAATAGCATCCAAGAAATTGAAATATGTAGGAATCAATCTAACAAAGGAGGTAAAAGACCTATTCATTGAAAACTACAGTACTCTGAAAAAAAGAGATCGAAGAGTATTTCAATAAATGGAAAAACATTCCTTGCTCATGGTTACAAAAACCAACATTGTAAAAATGGTCATACTACCAAAACTGTTGTACAGATTCAATGCCGTTCCCATTGAACTACTATCAGCATACCTCACAGATCTAGAGAAAACATGCCTTAAATTCATCTGGAACCAGAAGAGACCCAGAATAGCAAAAGCAATTCTGGGCCACAAGGACAAATCAGGGGTAATCACAATCCCTGACAAAGCTACTGTAATAAAATCAACCTGGTACTGCCTATAAAGCAGACCTGAGGATCAGTGGGGCAGACTGGAAGTTACAGCCACAACCACAAACACACTCTGCCAACTAATCTTTGACAAAGGGGCCAAACAACCTCACTGGAAGAAAGATAGCCTCTTCAATAAATGGTGCTGGAGAAATTGGATTACCACTTGCTGAAGACTGAAAATAGACCAAAGTCTATCACGATGCACCAAACTCAAGTCAAAATGGATCGATCTCAATATTAAAACAGAAACACTAAACCTATTGCAAGAGAAAGTAGGTAATAATCTTGAAGACATAGAAGTAGACAGAGAGTTCATGGACAAAAATCAAACTGCAAGGGAAACACTTCAAGAATCAGTACCTGGGAACTCATTTTACTGAAAAATTTTGCATATCTAAAGAAATCACCAGCAGAGTGAAAAGAAAACCCACAGATTGGGAAAAAATTCTAACTGGCTGTTCCTTGGACAAAGGCCTTCTATATAGAGCATACAAAGAATTAAAAAGCATGAACCTGTCCAAATTCAAAGACCCAATCCAGAAATAGGCAACTGAGATGAATACACACTTCCCAGATAAAGAAATAAAAAGGGCAAATAAATATATGAGAAAATGTTCCATATCTTTAGTCATTTGAGAAATGCAAATGAAAACAACATTGAGATTTCTTCTCACCCCAGTAAGATTGGGCAGCATCAAGAAATCATCCAATAACAAATGCTGGTGAGGCTGTGGAGAAATAGGAACTCTTCTGCACTGCTGGTTGGAATGCAGACTGGTGAAACCACTGTGGAGATCATTTTCGAGATTCCTCAGCAAACTAGGTCTAGAGGTCCCAGCCAACCCAGATATTCCCCTTCGGGTATTTTCCCAGAAGATCTGAAAACATCATATCACTGTGATATATGTGCACCCATGTTTATCGTAGCACAATTTGTAATAGCTAAATCGCTGAAGCAACCCAAATGTCCATCCACAGAGGACTGGATTAAAAAACTGTGGCATTTTTACACAATGGGATATTATTGCGCTACAAAGAAGGACAAGCTGCAGGCTTTTATAGGCAAATGGTCACGGTTAGAGACCATACTCCTAAGTGAGCTAAATCAGATGTACATGTGCAAACAGCATATTGTATCTTTAGTGTAGGAACCTGGAGGTGGGAATATAAATTTGGAGGTATGAAGGGAGACTGCTCAAAAGTAGAGAGCAATTGGGATGAAGGGAAGGAGAAAAGGAAGAGGGGGATAGTTGTGTAGGTATGTATATATGTGCAGGATGGCTGACATGGTTGCACTATTGTCTCATGTTGCTTTGATGTTAGGAACAATTGATGAATAATTGTTTGATAAATCTTGTATGTCTATTTGTATTGTCCTCAGCATACACTTTGAAGTTATCAATGTATAATACAACACCCATTGTTGATCCCCTGCCACCTTATCTGTAGTTCAGTTTTTGTACTGTTCTTGTGCTGGTGTGTGTCTGTTTGTTGGTGTTTGTGTTCTTTACTTTTAAAATAAAAAATTAAAATAAAAAAGTAAAAAAGGGTCTGGAAGTCTTATGTCTCCTAATTTCCAAACTTATTATAAAACTTCAATATTTAAACCAATGAGGTGTTAACATAAAGATGGTCCAATGGGAAAACATACTGCACAAATAAAATCTCACATATATGTACAGAATTATGCTTATCACATGTATTCCATGGGGAGAGAAATGTATTTTATATAAATAGTGTTGATAGAAGTGGATATTTATGTGGAAAAGATTAGCTACTTGATCAAAATGGATCAAATAGCTAAAGCTAGGAAGTCTTTGTATTGGAGGTTGTGGGGACCTGGGGGCAGACCTTCACAGTGCTGGACTTAGCACTGACTTCTTGGACCTGACACAAGAATTACAGGTAAAAACAATAAAAATAGAAACACTTGTTTTTGTCAAAATTACAAGCATTTGTGTACCAAAGTCACTTCCCAACAGAGGCAAAGGGCTATCAATAAACATTCTAGCAGTGTTTGCACATCACACATCTGATGAGGGACTGAGACCTAGATTACATAGAAACTTCCTAAAAGCCAACAAGAACAGAAAATACCATATAATCCAATTTGAAACTGGACAAAGGATTTAAATAATCGCTTCTTAAATATATATAATTAAGGAGAGATAAATACATATATTTAAAATATTATTATATAATATATAACATTATTAATGTATAATATACACATTATTATTATTTAGTGCATAATAACATTATATTAATATACTGTATATATGTTTTATATCATATATTAAATGTATATTTAAGAAAAAATATATATCTCCTTGATGCATAGGAAAGGTATTCACCATTACTAATGAATACAGAAGAACAGTGAAAACTACAGCAAGATACACTTCACATCCAGTAGGGGAGCTCATATCTTTCAGCAAAAGAAAATAAATGAAAGCAACAAACAAACCAAAAACAGAAAAAAGGAAGCGAGTGAGAACAGGAGGAAGGGAAGGGAAATGAAAAGAAGAGCAGAAAGGGATGGAGAAGGAGTGCGGGAAAGAAAAGGAAAGAATACAGAAAAGGAAGGGGGAAGGGTTGAAGGAAGGAAGCAGGAGGAGACGGGGGAGGAAAGGAAAGGAGGGTGGAAGGAGGGACAGAATGCACGGAGGAAGGGAGAGAGGGAGGAAGAATAGGGAAAGACCAAGAGAGGAGACGGGAGGGAAGGGAAGGAGGGGAGGGGCAGGGAGAGAAAACAGTAAGTTTTGACAGGGATATGGTAAAACTGGAACACTTGTACATTGCTAGCGGGGATGTAAACTGGTACCGTTGCTATGGAAATCTATATGGTACTGCCCTAGAAACTTGATCTTTCAATCACCATGTAATCCACCAATTCTGATTCTGGCTATACATCCAAAAGAATTGGAAGGAGAGACTTCAGAAGATTGTTTGTCCATGCACATTAATAATAACACAATATTTAATATTCAAAAGATAGAAAAACCCTAGTATCCACTAGCAAACTAATAGATAAATACAGTGATGGGATTTTATATAACATAAAATGTGATAAAACTCTGGTAGCATGTAACAATGTGCAAAAATACTGAGGAGATTATGCAAAGTCACAAAGGGATTTGTACAATTCCCTTTATAGGAAACAATTAGAGTAGAAACATCACATAGACAGAAAGGAGAATTCTGTTTTCCAGGGGTTGGGCAAAGAGGAGAATGGGTAGTCAGGGTTTAAAGGGTGCTGTTTCAGTCTTAAAGATGAAAATATCCTAGGTGACATGGTGAGGACATTGTGTATTAACAAGAAAGTACTAGACCCCACTGAACTGTACTCCTGAAACCAGTAAAAATGGAATCTATGAGATTAGATATGTTTAGATATGTATTAGACATATATCATAAAAATACCATGGTCCAAAATGTTAACCATTTTTATGTGCATTGATCTATGAGGAGTTGCAAACTCAACACCCTCTTCAGAGACTCAGGTATCCAAGACAACAGGAGAAGTGGAGAATGAATTTCTCATCTGTTAATATTCAAACTGATGCATAACAGATCAATAAAGAAAAATGGTTGCCATCTTTAACTCACAAGGCTTTTAAGTCTGAGATTCCTGCTGTACATTAAATTTTTAAAAAGGGAGGAGATGAGAGCAAGAGAGAGGGAGAGAGAGAGAGAAAGAGAGAATTTTCAGTGTCAATGCTGAACACATCCAGAGGAGAAATGAGAGTTGGTGTAGGCAGGAGGGGTGTGGGCACATCAAGATTTCCACCGGCCTGTGCTCTGCTCCACCGTCCCTGAGGGCCGTGCCGTCCTTCTCTCTGTATCTGGCACCACGCAAGGGCAGCCATTGGCTAGGCAATGAGGTTACACACTGACTGTAGGTATCAGTTTCTGTCCACAATAAGCGTTTGGCATCCTTGCCTCATTCAGTCCCTTCACAGTTATTTCTGCCTTTCAGTAGCTAAATGCTTAAGCTCTAAATTGACAATTTTCAAAATGTTTCTGAAATCTTTTAATGTGAGAAAGGCTCCGCTGAGCTCTGCCCTGCCTTGCTCTATCCAGGGCTCCGATAGGCAGCCCTGGGGGTTCATCTTAGGTGACACAAAGAAACATTTTTTTCCAGTATGTGTGGTTTAAAGGGTCATTGCGTAAAACCAGCCAAATTAAACTTCTGGGGTAAAATTCAGTCATGAATAGAGCTGCAGTATTATTCATTCATTCCATAGCCACTTAAAAAGACGTTTTAAGCTTAGTCTGCCTCGTTCTTTGTCTATTAATAAAGAAAATGATAGAATTCCCTTTACAGTTGACACTTATCTACACTGCCACTCGAGATGTGCTCAGCAGGCTATTGTGGAAAGGACCTTGGTGATCCTGCCTCAGCCTATGGCAGGAAAGAAAAATGTCAAGGCTGCCAATACACCTGTTTCAAGTGCATTCCATCAGGTGCACATCATGGCTTTCTGGAGTAGCTTTCATTTATGATCACTTTGGAGAAGCAGTGGTCAGCCAGTCATCCCACATCGCCTTGCCCACCAGAATTAATATGAAATGCATCTCTTAAATGTGCATTTCCGGGTTAGATTCACAGTTTTCTGGGCTCATTTGCACGGCTCATTCTTGAAGAAAAAGTACCTCTTCTCTTAGGACTTTACTTTGTACCATCGCATGTCAGAATTCTGATACAAATGCCCACCAACTGAAGAATGGATAAAAAAGATGTGGTTTTTCTATACAATGGAGCACTACTCATCCATAAAGAAGGATAAACTGGAGACTTTCATAAGTAAATGGATGCACTTTGAACAGTACTGATAATTGAAATAAATCAGACTCACATGTGTAAACATAGTACTGTCTCCCTGGTATGAGAAACTGCAAGAGGAAACAAGTTCTAAAATGTACAATGGAATTCTGTGAAATGCACATATGTTTTTGCAAAAGGAAAAAAGAACTACAATGAGTGAAAGAGGAAAGGACAGCAGGGAAAAAGGAAAAAATGTGAGTCAGTTATACTATTAGTATCTCCTAGCTCATTAAAAAGGAATGTTTGTGCTAATATTGATTAGAGAAATTTATATGCCCATATCTTGTACCCTGAGCAAGTACTTTAAAGATAACAGCATACAGTGTATCAACTAGTATTATTCTATTGTTGTTATAAAATTGTGTTTTACCTTCTTGCATAATATAAAATTAAAAAGAAAGAATTCTGATACCAACTGGAAATAATTTGAGCTGAGAGACTGCTTTACTTTGCCCTGAGATTTTGGATAGATTTTCACATCATTCCCTATCTTTCCTGTACTCTTGATATCTAATTTACTAATTCACACAAATATAGTTCTTACCAATATATAGTGCTTGAAAATGTATACATACTTCAAGAAGAGGAATACAGAATCTAATCTCCTGGTGAGATTAGAAATAGCACAACCTTGAGAAATGTAGGGCTAGAACAGCCTACACAGGGTGACATGGTAAAGTCATCCCCAGCCCCTAGAAGTCATTATGGTTGGACTACAAGTTGTAACATCACTAGCTGTGTGACTTTAGAACATCACTTGTTTTCTCTGTGACTCATTTTCTTTACCTATAAAACAAGGTCATAATAGTAACTGCATTAAAATATTTTTTACAAAAGACCATTGAGTTGACACATATAAGATACTGCAAAGTCTGTGGAACAAAACATAAGCTCTTCGTGTATTTTAGCTACAATAGTCAGATATAGTTCAGGCAAACTTGGTTCACATCCTAAAATTATCATGTATCTCACTTTTTAAGGACTCAGTTTCTTCATATTCAAAAAGAGAAAAAAAGGTGGTGTAAGGAGTCCATGAAAAAGAGTGAAAATTTTATCACAGTGGCGGATACTGTTATGGTTGATACATTGTGTCAACTTGGGGAGTCTGGTGGTTTAGCTGAGTGACTCAGCAGGAAGGCAGGGTGCTTACTTTGTTTACATCCTGAGCTGGTGGAACAGGAGGGCATGGAGATTGTGTGAGAGGTTCACGACCCCTGGGTGGGGGTAGGCTGTTTACAGTGTAAGGGAAGGAAAGAGGCTGCTTGCAGCCATTCCTCTTTTTATGCTGGTTGCTTTTGCTGTGCTCTGCTGCACTGAACAGTTTGCCCTCTGCATTTGCCACTCTGTCTCAGAACCAGCCAAGTACGGACTGAAACCTCCACAAACTGTAAGCTAAATAAACCTTTCCTTCCTTCATTTTGGTGTTGGGTATTTTGTCTCAGCAACGAGAGAAAAGTAACCAAGACAGGTACTTAACATTGAAAATATTTTGACATACATGATGATAATATATTTAAAATAAGAGGTTGAAATAAAATCAAAATGGAATAAATGTTTGATTTTTCTCTGGTGGAGTAACCTTATTCACCCAATGCATTCAGTTTGTGTAAGAGATGGGTCAATAGAAAGAAAAGCAGGTATTGTGACAATGAGGTAGATTTCATGCTTCAAAAGCAACTTGCCTTTATAGCTACAAACTTTTAACGTTTCTGCTAACAGACCATCACCTTTCCATGTTGAGTCCTACAAATGTGAGCTTCTGTCATAATTATTATTTCCACTTTTTTGACAGGGAATTAAACTTCATTGAATTCAACCTGGCACAGAGAGTTCATGATAGTAGTGAATGTGAAAAGAAAATAAAGTTTGTACCCTTTGTGGTGACTGCCCCAAACCAAAGTAAAGGGTTCCTATCAAAATCATTTTTATGTAGGATTTTATAAATTTTATATTCATTTTTAGATCCCACTGTTTCTTTCTCCAAATTATTCTCAAATACTGAGACTGCTTAAAATAAAAGAGTGAAATTCCTTTCTAAAATACGGCAGACTACCTAGGAAGCCAATTAGACTATTTAATGAAATGGTGACTGGGAAAGGCCCATAGTACCATCTTGGGCTGGTAATTATCTCTGCTCAGTAAGCAAGCAGACTGATTGCTGATTATAAAATGACGACCAGCTCAAAGAAAATTACGCATGCTGAAAAATTCAAAAAGACCTGTAGATTGGACCTCTGCACTCTTTCAAATATCTGAGATTTTGAAGAAAATAGCAGCATGTGCATAATATCTTTTTCTTTCTAATACTGAGATCCATTTAGGAATGAAGAGTGTTCAAATTATATGTATCTTCTTACAGGTATTAAGACCTTTACCTTTAGATTCTGAAAATTTAAAAATTATACCCATAATGATTCCTTAAAACCATTTCCATATTTCAAGCAAAGTAAGTATAATTTTGTAAAGCTTTATAAAATTCTCTCTGAAAGGAATTTCTGGCTTGTTGTTAAACTTTACAATTGTCCTTTGAGTAAAAGTACAGGGCAAAAGACCAACTTTTTACCATGTATATTGAATGCCCAAAACCTCTTCAGTGACTGTCTACATAATTCTAGGACCACTACTACTGGGTTACTAATATCCCTTAGTTATTGTGGGCTGATCGTGTCCACAATCTCCCAAATGAGTGTATGATGAATGCTAAATAACAGAGGCAAATGGAATTATTTCAGAGGCCCAGGAAGATCAAAGCCCTCTCATTGAATTCGAGGTTCTCGGGGCTAAGGCCAAATATGGCCAGCCTTCTCTGGCTGGCCATATTTATTTAGTTATCAGAAGAAGGGAGGGAATACTTTAAGAAGGATGGAGCCACTGAAGGACTTCTCCAAGCAAGGTATTAAAATGATCCACCCAGGGGTGAGATGCCTGAGGATACAGTCTTTATCTAGTTGAGGTTGAATCCAGGTGTCCTTGTCTATGATCTTGTCTTATCCTTGAGGATTCATGGCTGTACTTGCCATTACAGGTCTCAGTAGGAATCAGTGACTCACATAGGCTCACTTACTAGGCGTCTGTCACCCATTTCCAGACAAGCAGCTTAGGTTTTGGACAGACTCACAAATAAACATGCAAAGCCAATTGATTAGTCTGAGTTTTGCTCAGGGCTGTTTCACAGTGGTCTCCATCAAATTACCACTGAATTTGATGAGTTATGGAGCCAGGAAACAGGGTATATAGTCCAGTTGAACTTCTAGTTCAGGAGAAAGAAGTATAAAGATATTCCTGCTACCTCACACATGCTTCAGCTAAGGCAGTAGGAGCATGTGTACACATGTTCTGGAATCTCTCTAGCCTGCTGAGATCACCTGGCAGTCTATATTGTCCTGTCATCATCCACCTTCCTTGTGTGCTTAGGTCTGGATACAGGTCTTAGACAAACAGCATTGTAGTTAGCAGCTGAGAAATCTAATTCATTTGATAAGCATTTAAGCCACATATAGATTTAACAGAACATATCACTGAAATTATGGTGAAGTGGGGTAAATCTCATGTTAATGTCCTATAGTCTAGATAGCATTGCCTCAATTCATTTCCAATGGATACTACTTCCCAGTAAGATCATGGCTCAATGTTCATCCCTGGGAAGAGTAGTTTCATATTCTGCTGATTCTATAACTTCTGCGTCAGGTCAAAACTTTAATGCCATTAGTCTCTTGATCACCCATGCTGTTCAATCAACAAACTACACTGAACACTAAGAAGTGAACAGATTAAATTACTACAATGTAAACAACTTCATGTTCAATAATAGACATTTCTACAGTGAAAAAATTCCCCCTTTTAAAATTCAGATTGCAGCTTTAGCAATGCGGTCCCCTCTCCTTTCCTGATTTTGTCTTCTCACTTAACTTCCCTGCTCCAGCATCTGTTTGTTTCTAATATAAATCATTTGTTTCCACACTAATCTTTGTTACATTTTATAGCCAGGAGATAATGTAAGCACTGAACTCTGCGTCTCTCCCCAAGATTCACTTAATGATATTTCTCAAAGAAAGAGAAATTATGGCTATTAATTTTAAGATAATAGATGGTTTCACTCTTCTCCAAAGTAAGAAAAAGCAAATTCTTTCATAGTGGAAGTCACATATATCCTTCACTTTCCAGATGAACTCTGTTGTTAGTGAATGAGATTTGTATTTTAAACTCGTTGAGCCTTCTCTTTTGGTGAATTTGTCATTCTGCACACACTACTCAGGGAAGGCAGAGGAGGCTTCACATGCTAAGTGAGCACATGCTATACTTTTTGTTGAAGCAGCAAAACATAAGAGGCCAAATTCTATGGGAATATTTGCTTTCCAGGGAGGCTCTGTTAGTCACTTACTATATAAATTTAAGATAAATCATTTAACAATTCTTAGCTTCAGTGTCTTTGCCTGCCACACTGATTTCATATGTCACAGAAATGTTGAGGAATTAAATGAAGTGAGAAATAAAAATACAATTATGCTTCTCCCTTCCATTCACAGTATGAAGTTTTATGAGCAAAAAAAGAAAAAAAAAGTAAAGAATGAAAAGTGGTTCCCTGTGCATCTTTCAAACGAGAGAAAATTCCAGGGTGGGGAGCCTGGGTGTTCTGTCCCCATTGCTGTTCAAGCTATTTCCTTTCATCTCCAGCGCACAACAGTGCATTAGCTGTATTTGTAGCATCTCTAAACCACATTTTAACACCTGCCCAAAATGCATATGCCGGACCCACCTAGATTTAGGAAGATCTAGGGATGGACTTCATCATACATTGATAGCCTGCCCCACTCACCTCCTTTCCAGTCTTGACAGAAAATGTCCTTGGAGGCACACTTTTCAAGGACAAAATAAACAATTAAAATGCATTTCCCACCACCATTTCTATCAGGGTCGCTATTCCTCATCACGCCCCCTGCCCTAATTACTACAGGATCCGGTATCAGACAATTAGCGATGACTCCTGCACCCCCGAGCCCATCAAGTGTTCATATAGCCAACCCACAGTCTGTTGACGCAGTCTCACTGAATTCCTTCCTGTAAACAAACAAACAAAACAATAAAAACAAAACAAAATAAAAATCAAGGCTCCTGCTCATATTTCTTGCATCCTGATCCAGCCTAGATCCCTCAATGGCCTTGCAGGATCTGATGAGCTTCACATTCTTGGGAAAAGCAATAAACTCCCCCTTCAGTGGTGAGTATCTCTTGATCTATTGGCCTTTACTATTCTCTGTTAATACATATCTCAGATACTTTTATTGTTGCTGAAACAAAATACCTAACACCCACAAATTAAAGGGGACAAAGTTTGTTTTCTAAAAATCTACAAAGGTATCAGTCCATAGTCAGGCGGATTCAAGGCACAACAGCGTAGCAGAGGGGCATGGTAGAGGAGAAGCAGTCCACGGTACAGCGGGCAGATGGTGGCAGCAACGAGCAGCACTCCGCCCTTTCCTTTTTATCCCACAAGCCTTTTGGGAGGTGCCATTCACATGCAGAGTGAGGCGTCCCTTATCCATCCCCAGTACTATGCTGAAACAATTAGTGAACTCATTTAGCATCACATACCCACAATATTGTATCACACACTCTAAATTCAGACCCAGCTATGACTATGAGACTTTGCAGCGTGGAGAGGGGGTCACTGAATCTAAATACACACCATAACAGTACATTGTATTAAAAAATACAATTCAATGAGCTGTAACAGATTCTTTTTTTAAAAATAAATTTTTATTAATATATGTTTACAATACATACAGCCTATAATCATGTTTAGGAGCGGGACAAGAACAAAATATAGCTTGTTCCTTCTTCTTTTAAATCTCCTTCCCTCTCCCTGCTCCCTTCCCCCTTCTGCGCCAGTTCCCCTTTCCCCATTTTCATTCTTGCTAATCTTATCCTAGCTCATGTCTGTGGCATATAATGTTTACATTCACCGAGGCCGTTAGTTCCTTGTACATGGCTTACCTTTGTCCTAGGTATTTCCCATCCCACCCCCTCATCCCTCGCCCTTGTTCTCTTGGGTGTCTCCGCATTTCTAACAGACCCACCCTTTCTTCTTCTTTCCCTCTTTTATTCTCTTTGTTTGGACTTCACCTTACACCTTACTCAAATGAGGAATACTGTATGGTATGTAAGCTTGTGTGTCTCATTTATTTTACTCCAAATTATATTTTCCAGGTGCATCCATGTTCCTACAAATGTCTCAGATTTGTCTTTGTTTGTAGCTCAGTAGTATTATATTGTGTATAAATACCAAATTTTCTTTATTCACTTGTTTTTTAATAGATATAAAGACTGGCTCATCTTACACCAGAAAGAATGGCAAGCATCAAAAAATAAAAACAAAATAGCAAATGCTGTTAAGGCTGGGGTAAAAAACAATCCTTCCTAAACTGTTGGTGTGAATGTAAGCTACTATTAGTATAGAACTCAGTATGGCAATTTCTCAAAGAACTGAAGTTAAAATTCCATATGACCTAGCTATTCCCTTCTAGATACAGTCGTCAAAGAACTTAAGACATCATACTATAGCAATACATGTATATTAATATTTATAGCAGTGCAGTTTGTAAAAGTGAAATCCTGGAAGCAGCTTATATATCTGTCAACAAAGGTTTGGAACATCTGATTCTTAATTAGTCCAATCGTTCTACCTTGACTTTCTCTCTTAGCTACATTCATGAAAAAGGATGAGATTGGTCTATTGATAAGTGATTCATTTCACTTATATTAAAAGCTATCAATATCTGATGGTTTATTGTGCCTTAATTTTATTACATTTATTATTTCTAAAAATATAATATGCATACAAACTTTCACAGAAGTCAAAAGCAGTAGTAGAGAGACAAAGAAAACTTTCATCCATTTATTTAGAAAACATATGTGAAAATTTCCACAAGGAAGAGTCAAGAGAAGTAACAAGTAGTTAGTGAGTCAAAGAGGACTCCCTTTTGGAGTGCAGACTGAGCTGAGAGTCAAAGAATGTGTAGGAAGCAACAAGTGGCTCAAAGAGGGACACCCCACTTTTTGGGTGCCTAGCCATCTGGAGAGCAGCAAAGCTCTCCACTATCTCCCCTTCATTTCCCATAGTGTTCAACGTTATGTTCAGCAAATAGATAGCAATAAAAAATGTCGAAAAGGCTTATTCTAGACATGTTTTTTGAAAACCCACAGAAGCGTCCTCAATTAGTATAGTTTTCATGGTAATTCTGTAATAAACAGATTTATACTGATAAGCAGCGTATAAACCATGGTCCATGTTAAGTTTATTCTGAAACTAGAAGTATCTAAAACAATGATATGATAAATTAATATATTTGAAGATAGAACTAACTGGAAACATATTACAATATTTCCTCCTGTAATGTCCTCAAGAGATGCGACAGTGCATGTGATATATGTTCAGGCTGCAGGCAACAGAACTTCATCGCTTGCTCCTTGGTTAACACTCCCTAACCAGGAACAAAGGTGAGAAGGCCACAGAGTCCATGATGGCTCTAAGTTCTCAAGTCAAGGCATTTGTAGCATAACCCACAGCACAGAATAGAACATCTCTACCTCACAGAAACTCAAGGAGCCGTCAGGGAAGGAAATTATATTGAACAAGGGGAGCACTGCTGGGTTTTCTAAAAGATATGGCTCTAGAACAGAGCCTTGGAGAGTTAAACAGCGTTTTTCATGCTGAGATTCCTCACACATCTAACACCGAAGCTGCATAGTCAGGCTGAGAGTACAGGTAGATGAGGGTGCCGAAAGTTTCATATAATTGTATAGTTGGCATCTCAGAGGTGCTCTTTGTTTCATAGATGAGGATTTGCAGAGGTCAAGTCACTTGCTAAGGGTCACACAACTAATTAGCTCCTTAGCCTGAGCCAGACTCTCTGCCTCCTGACTTCACAGCGTGTGTCAGGAACCAGGCGTGCAGGAAAAGTGAAAGCGCAGAAGCATAATAGCGAGGTATTTCAGGGACATGTTCTCATCTTGGTCTTTTCTTAAGTCTTTATGTGCGAACATGCCTGGAAGAGATTCGCTTCCCCATGCCCTTGTAATTTCAGAGGCTATATTGCAGTTGACCTCACAGGACAACTCTAGGGTGTTTGACAGAGAAAGGCAGCTCACCTAAGCAGCTATCAGGAGAAAAATCCAAACTTCACATGAAAGTTAGAAGACTTTTGTAAAATGTCAGAAAAGTAGTCAACAAGTTTTCTCTCCTGATTTATTAGTTTCTTGTTTTTGGTCTTTTTTTTTTTTTTTTTTTTTTGCGGTACTGGGGATCGAACTCAGGACCCTGCGCTTGCTAGGCAAGTGCTTATTCCACTGAGCTATATCCCCAGCCTTGATTTATTAGTTTCTTTCTTGTTCTTTCCACGACATATTTCATCACAACACGGTAATAGAGAAGCACAAAGGAAAAATTACTTGCGTATGTGTGAGGAGTCTGTGTGTATATATGTCTGTGTGTTTTATCTCTACTTACTTGTATCCACAAAGCCCTTGTGGAGACTGGAACTACAGGTACAGATTTGTTGGTGATGTCTTCAGAAGAGTTAAGTCAAGTTCCTTGAATGATATATGATTGTCCCTTAAATTACACTTCTATTAAACTGCCAATGCATTGACTCCAAAAATAAAATTGAATGCTTACTCTATTCCAAAGTTGTGCTACCATTTGAGAGTTACTACGGTTCCCATTCATTAACAGTTTAATTCATATCTTTGGGTTGAAGAGGGAAAAACAAAATGAAAGCTAACCTGTCTGTGAAGCCCTTCTACCCTGGCCAGCCATGGCTGGACTTACCGTTGTGATCCTTTAAGGTTTAACTTGAGTGTCTCCTCCTCTTTTCTTGCCCTCACCTTCCCCAAGCAGCCATGTGCTCATAGTCTTTGCTGTGACATTTTCCATACCTATATCAATTACAGGACCAACCAACCATATCAGACTGCCAAAACAGGATTATGTGGCTTTTTACCCTAAGAGATTATAAACATTTGAAGGTGAAAGACTGCATTTTAATTACTTTTACATACTGAATCCAAGGATGATCAAATAATACAATATGTGTTTAAAGATTGTGTCACAGAAAAAGACCCAATGCTATTAACCCCCTCAAATACCCTGTTAACACCTTATCCCATTGTTCTTGCTGCTTTTAGAATCAATTCGGGAAGCTCTACTTTTGTGAGCTCTCTTTATTTGTGTTCTCATGGTTACCTTCATGTCCTGAATGGATTAAAAATGCTTATGGAAAATGCTGCCAAATAAAAACATTACTATGAGTCCTCATCCTCTTTATTCACTGGATCTGACTCCATATGGCTTTTCTGCTCTTTCCCAAAGTCAAAATCACCATGAAAGGTAAACATTTTGGGCCAGTTCAGGATATTGAGACAGTCACAAGAGCTCACCCAAAGATAGGAAAGAGGACTCCGCAACCAAGAAAGCGGCAAGCAGGTGCAATAAGTGCATTCAGTGTGGAGCAGCAGACTATTTTGAGGGGGAAATCACGGCAATAAGTCATTTACTGTAATAACTTTTAAATTTAACTTTATTTTTGATCATATCATTGTAAGAGCATAGGAAACTGTAGTTGTCCAAATAATATTGAAGTGAAGCCGATTAGATATATACCAAAATATCTCTGTATTTTGTATGGTTAGGAATCACGCCATGTGCATATTTGCATCCAAGAAAGTTCTAAGCATGACACGGAGTAGGAACTCACCTGATTTAATGAAGAAGTGTGAGTGAGTAGGAGGTGAATTGAGAGGGGAAATGTTCCATGTGACCAATAATAAGGAAGCAAGGTATCAGTGCTACCTAGAGAAAGTTTTTAGAGAAAGATGAAGTCGTAGTGACATAGGAAAAACATAACTTGCAACCTGTTAGATGTCAGAGGCACCAAGTTTGTGGTCTCACAACATTGAGAAATGAAGTTGTGAAGCAAGGAAGGAGGTCAGGAGCATTTTATTGGAAATGAGAATAGCTCCTGGATTTCAAGGAGGGATTCTGGGGCGTGACCACCGGAGGTTCTTGCAGAGTATCTTATACAGCACACTCACAATGTGTGTCTGATATGGGGCAATTGACAATTAACCTATAGGATTACAAGTGTAGATGCTTAGCTAAGATTGATCCAGTAGGAAAATGAGTCACACCTCAAGGGTACATGGAGGGGCTGGGGATATAGCTCAGTGGAATAAGCGCTTGCCTAGCAAGCGCAAGGTCCTGAGTTCGATCCCCAGTACCGCAAAAAAAAAAAAAGGGGTACATGGAAAGGACAAAGACATTTGGGGGAAGGGAAGGGAGTATGGGTCTGGGTGTTCTGGTCACTCGCCTATGTGGCTGATTCCTATCTGTGCCCCCTGAACAAGGCAGTGCTAATTACAGTATAATCTCAAGGTGCTGTGTGTCTCTCAGGAGATATGCAGACCTTGTTACTGCTTTTCCATCCTGAGCCCTGGTTCTCTTCTTATTTGCCTTGAGCCACAATTTTCATGACTTTATTTTTGTGCTGGATTCCTTGAGGGCCTGATCCCCCTCTGACTATGTATCAATTTCCGACTTAACTGCCTATAATATTCACTGTGACTTTAAGGTTCTGAATTTTGGTTAAGACCAGAGAAAAGTAGTGGGGTCTTCAAATGGAAGCCAAGTTATCAAAAGCACAATAGAAAACAAACTTTAAAAAACAAGTTGATTAGAATATGCTATGTGTAGCCATAGAAGTCTGTCAGACTTAAACAAGATTCACATGTCACCGCTTAGAGACCTTTAAAGGTTCCTAACAAGAAACACCATATAAGCACAAATAGGCATTTTACTTTTAGTCAGTCAAGCACAGATATGGCCTAGTGAAAGAATGACAATCTTCTAGAACTATCTTCAGAGTACATTAATTTTCTACATATTTCATTAGCACCAACTAGAGATACAGATTTATTTATTATAGAGTTTTCACCCTCTGTGAGATTTAGCAATGCACAAAAATAGCAGCTCAAGTTTCTTTGGCAGTATCAAAAAATACATAAGGTCTTGTGAGCAGGACTTAATTAGGCACTGACATTTTATCCAAGACACGTAACATCTGTTAAAGTTTGTTAAAGATATTTATTATCTACAAGATTTAGATCCTTCCTATGCAGTCCCTGATTTGGATGTTTATAATGGTAGGAGAGATGACTCCTCTAGAAAAGCTGGCATCTCCCTTGGAAGCAGAGGTGTCTCCTTCCAAACATGTGTCCTATGTCTTGAGATCACAGAAGCTGTCTCAGTCCTTTTACCTCTTGCTGGAACACAATACCTAACACTTGCGATCTAAGGAAGAAACAGTTCATTTTGGTTCACATTTCAGAAGTTTAAGTCCATGCTCAGCAGATGCAAACACGAGAGCTGAAGGTCCTCAGCGGATGAGAGCTGCTGATTTCATGGCATCAAGGAAGCAGAAGATGAAGAAAGGCCGGAATAGAGATAGACCCTTTCCATTCACCCCCACAGTGACCAGACCAGACCAAATGTCCTACCAGGGAGTCAGCTATACGTGCCCGCAAGCCACCTTCCAAACACAGGAGGCTTAGAGGCCACTTTAGACCTAAACCCTGACAGTGTTTGTCAGTGTGATGTTCACCAACGTTCAGAGACCTACTTCAAAGGATTGTTTTAAGAATGAAAGAAAGAATTTAAATAAAATACTAAGTGCAGTACCCAGACTATCTAGACCACTCAGGAAAGTTATTATTCATCATTAGCTATTGATGTGTTGCCATTCTTTATTTTATTTAGTCATTTAAATATTGATAATGTGATAACTATGATCAACTTTCATTGCTTGGAAGGGGAGGAGAAAACAATCAGTTACAAAGAAGAAAATACATTGACTCTAACATCAGTACTCATCCCTGGGGAGGGATGTACAGCAGGACATGAGACAGTGCCAGTCAGAGGCAGAATGGGAAATTTTAAACGAGGCATTTGGGGAGTGAGTGGGTAGATGGTGTTCCTGTCCTCAGACTTTCAAGAGGAAAAAAGAGGAAGTCATTGAGGAGTCAGAGAGAGACAAAAAGAGAGGGAGAGAATTACAGTTTGAGGAAAGAGTAAGTGCAGTGACCCTGAGGTGGAGCTGGCTGGGCATAGTCCAAGCCGGACAAGGGAAATGTCACATATCACGAATAGAATGCAGGATCCAGGGAGAGCTGAACGAGGATGCCGAGAGTCAGTGGGATCACCTACTAAAAAGCAGACAGAAACCCAAACACAAAAGACAACAAAATTTAATAGCTCTGGCTTTATTTCTGAGTGACACTGAAGAAAAAAGAACTTTGAGCGCAGGGATGATGTGACTGACAGTTGGCATTTTATTAAGGCAACTCTGGAGCCCCCGTGAAAAGAGGGCATGCAGGAAGAGCGACCTAGTAGAACCAGGTTAGGGACTGAGATAGGATAGACTGGAGGTCCGACTCTGGACAGAGAGCAGATGTATTTGATGTGGAGTTGGAAAGGAAGAGAAGTACCAGGAAAGGTGCAAGGCCTTTGGCCTAAGCTATTGTGAGGATGGAGTAACCGTCAGACCCTGAAAGGAGCTGCCCTACCCTCCCGCAGCCCTGCACTTCTCCAAGATGGTGGCAGCTTCTGCAAATGCCATTTGTCTACCTCCTCCTTGTATCTCCGACATATCTAGGAGCAACTATTGATCTTTTGTAGCTAGTGATCAATAAAGACCAGAACAAGAAAGAAATTGACTTTGGTCATGGAAGCTCTGTGTCACCAACTGCATTAGACACTTCACATACATCACTGCATTCAGTGTTTGAAAGTTTTTTAGAGTGCTGGTTTTATTAGTTAAAAAATAAAGACTCTGCTCTGTCTACATCCTCTAAAATTATCTAAAAGTGTCAGTGTCTTCTGGCACCCTGTGTCCTCTGTCCTGTAGAATATCAATGTTAAAATGCACCCTAGCTTGATAAAATCAGAATCTCTGATATGGAACCTCAAGAATCTGAACTTTTATGAGGGATATATTGTGATTATATTTTATGCACTAAAATTTTAGAATGACCATTTCCAATCATAACTACTGTTTGACAGTGAAAAAGAATTAAGGTGAAAGAACAAAATATCCTCCAGTTTAACTAGAATTATGCTCCATTATTAATATAGCTCTAGCTATTATTTGATTAATATTTAAATATGTAAATTCATATTACAGATATCCACATAATTTCCTAGTTCACAACAATCAAGCTTTGTCAATAAAGTTATGTAAAATTTCTCCCCAAATAAAGATGTATAATATATACTAGGCTTGATGGGGTTGTATGCAAAACGTATATACCACATCTATATTTACAAATATCGGTTAAAAAAAATAATTGACTCACTAGATAGTATTCTTTGGAGAAAATAAATAAACAAATGAATAAAATTTATCATCGATAATATTCTATAAAAAGCAGCATCTGTCAGGGTAAAATTAGTAGGTTTTTAAAATTAAAAATGTTCTGACTAATGTCAACCTAAATGGGTATATATTTTTTTGAAAATATTAGAATAACAAATTCAGGTATGACTGTGTTAAAATAAAAAATACCTTCCTACATTGCTTGTGGGAGTGTAAACTAGTGCAATCATTAGGGAAATCAGTGTGGACCCATGCCCACAAACAAACAAAAAAAACAACTAAAACTAGAAATTTCATTTGACCCAGCTATTCCTTTGCAAGGCATCTTTCCAAAAGACTGTAAGACATCATATTACAGCAATATATGCTGATCAATGTTTACAGCAGCACAGTTCACAATAGCTAAATCTTGCAGGAAGTCCCTATGTCCGTCAAAAGACAAATGTATAAGTGAACTACGTATCATACATAATTGAATGCTACTTGGCTATGAAGAATGGTAAATTTGAGTCATTTGTAGGAAAATGGTTGCAATTTGAAAACATAACATTAAGTGAAACAAATCAGATACAAGGCTTAAATACCATATGATCGCTTTCATGGGACAAATCTGAAGTAAAAATAAAGAGCAAAGTAAAAGACAGATGCAAGAAAAGAAAGAGATAGGTCTTTGGCAAATGGGAAGGTTATCAAGAGATGAGGGAGCATAAAAAGAACTAAGATGTGTCATATACACGGACCAATGCCCCACAATGAATGAATTATGTCATGTGCTGCAAATGTGAGCTAAAACAATAGAAGAAAATGAGGGAAGAAGATTCAGAGATGGAACAAGGCAGGAGGAAGGGAAGGGTAAAAGGAATAAAAAGAACATCGATATTTTAAGTACATGGACCTACTCCCGAAGACAAATGTGAGCATGTATTGCAAGCATGCACTAATAAAATATTGTAAAAATAAAATAAAAACATAAGAATTAAAGATTAACTTTTGTGTAAAAAAGAAATTCCTGATAAAGAAACTGAAAGTAACCATTACTTTAAAACAAAATTAGAGGTGCTATATTTAGTTCTATTTTTCAGGCTGTCTTGTTAGTCACTTCCTGTCTACCTCCCACCACTCTCACTCATTGTTTGAAATGGAGAAACATACATCCATCCGGGCTGCAGATTTAGCTCTGCAAACAATCCGCATAGTTTTAGTAAAGCCAGGGGTTTAATGAAAATCCTTCCCTTATGCTCACAGACTGCAGTCTCATAATGGAAGTTTGAGCACAGTGTGTGCCTCTGGACTCTTCTTCTGAGCCGGAACAAGTTTCAATAATGACTTAAATCCTTCCTGTGCATCATAGTTCCCATCATGCCACACTCTCATTTATTTCTTGAGACTTTTCCAATGTTGTGTTCTAAGGGACACCAGCTCCAGATGAGGCTCTGGTGCCAAAAGAATAAGAGGAAGCATGTTTTGTCTCAGGGTGTATCGTACATGTAAGCAAAATGAAGCGTCTGAGAGAGCTTGATTCTTGATTTTTTTTAACCTGATGACTCCAATATTATATTATCTTACAATGTTATTATCTTGGAGTCATATTGTCAACCAACACTTCAGTTACACTGCAGGGTAACTGGGTGTCACAAAATATACTTGACAAACACTGTTGTTCTTGGCATAATTTGTAGTAACTCTGGCCATGAATATCAGAAGATTTGTTTAAGCGTATTCAACTGTCACACTTTTTCAAAGGTTCAGAGGTTGCACAAATATTTCTTCTCAGAATTATGAGTTTTATCAGTGTACCACTCACCTGTGTTCATTACTCTGCCCTTAACATTGAAAGTACATGTAAGGCCACGGTACAGAGTTGAGCAACAGCCTTGCTAAGAGCTGAGCCCCTGATGTCAGATTTCTCCATGTGGAAAATAAGCTGACAGGAGCTGGGTCCAGAGTTGGACAAAACAAGGGTGATAGGTACGTTTGGGGGAAAAAAAGGTTATGATCTGGATGGGCAGCACTTGGGAACAAAAAGAAAGCCCATTCCTGCTGCAGTTGGATCTGGAATGCTCACCAAAGGCCCATGTGTGAAAGGCTAGAACCCTAGCTTGGGGGTACTGGGAGGTGGTGGAAAATTGGAGAGGTGGGGCTTCATGGAATATCTACTGGTTATCGCTGGCTGCCACTTAAAGACAAAAATGAGACCAAAAGTCCTTCCGGTTCTCTCCCTCTCTCTCTCCCCTCTTCTCCTTGTCACTGCTCTTTTCCCTGGTCACGCGCTGAAAAATTTGCTCTGCCACACACTCCTGCCATGATGTGCTGCTTCATCACAGACCCAAAAGTCACAGGGCAAATTGACCTCAGACTGGAGCCACCAAAACTGTGAGCCAGTGCACACCTTAAGGGTCCTGGTTCTGATGGAGGATGGAGCTTCTAACACTCATCCTATGAGAGTTATTCTAACGGTCACATACAGTACATTTGTATATTCACATACCCAAAGCTATATATTATAAGTGAGATTTAAGTGAAACTTTTATGTTGAAAATTATGAAAATTTTATAGTGTATGCAATAAATTCATTTAATGAAAACCACCTTTTAAAAAAAGTTACTTCTCATATTAAAAAGTTGGCCAGAGGAAATTATTCCATTTCTATCCCAAAGCTTTGCATATTTTCCATAGAGGCTCCCATCCTAATACCTCAGTTCAATCAACCATAAACTATGGAATCTTCATAGGACAGAATGACTTCATTTATGTGAGATGTACTTTTAAAAGGAGTAATAATCCAAAACAATTTATTGTATATTAATAGTTCTTTAATTTAATTACTATTATATCTGTGGAAGTAGCTTATAATAATAGTTGAACTAATAACATTAATTAATAATTTATTAATTAATAACTAATTAAAACCAAACCTTATCTGCATAAGTGGACCACCTCAGATATTTCTTACAGTAACAGGAAGCTAACACATATCCTTCTCAACCTCCACCATCTGTTCTAGCGAAATGAGACTTCCAGTAAAGTAAATTAACAAGTGAAAATACAAAAATAGTTGTGTAACAAACAATAGCATATTCATGGATTCCAAAACTGAGAAGGACAGTTACCCATTTGTGGGGCTAGCAAAGATGATCTCTGTGTGATCTGAGGGACTGACCAGAGGTGGAGGCCCTGGCCGCTGCCTCACCTCTAGTTGAAATTCTCCTCTCCAGGAGTCAGCCTCGTCTCGGGACGGATCACCCAGTGGGGACCAAAGATAACCCGGAGTCTGCAGATGAATTCCTGATAAACCCACTTGCTGGCAGATTTGTCAAGCATATCAAGTGACCCCAAGACCTTTCTGTAGCAGCCTCTCAAGTGAAAGGGGAAAGGGCAAACTGAGCCTAGAACAATGCACTCTACCCTTTGAGGAGGCTCTGAACCTGAAGTAGTTCTCATGAGAGCTGTGGAGAGGATACTGTAGGCCCCTGGCGAAGCCTCATAGGGTTGAATTTTGCTTTCTGTTTCTAGGTGTCCTGGACACATGCACGCATGTATACACATTCACTGGAAAACAGACCATGAGCCTGTTGCTCTCTGGTTCTTTGAGTAGACTCTTTTGGTAGCCGGTCCCAACCACCCGTGCTACACAGTCCAGGGGAAGGGTTATATGGTAACCTCAGCATTTGTGTGAGCAAATGTGTTTTTGACAAACTGTTCTGCTTTCATCAAAGCAGGGGCCTAGACAGACCTTTCATTTTACTTCCTTTTAAAAGAAAATTTGTCAGGGAATGTTACTATATCAATGAATAATGACCACTAGAGAAGATCATTTGTTAAATTTGCAAAATATAGGCGATTTGGTACTGTTGCATTCTGATAATCTTTCTTTCTGTTACTATATCCCCTCACTCCAAGACAGGACAGGGACATGGAGTGTCCAGCTACCCATAGCTTCCTAAATCCCTCTATTTTTGCAGTCTATTCTAGCATCATATTTTCAATGATGTGTCTGGTTTTAAAATTCTCTTCCCATTTTCCTCTGTTCCAAACACTGATTTCTTTGGTAAGGTGATAAAGAAATATGGATGATTAAACTAGTTTGCGTTAAGGTGTGAGTGACTCATAACTCATTTCATGCACCAGTGGATAGTGCATCTTAATGAAAACCTTTCTGGTAATGATAATAGTAGTAAAGAATTTCCCTTATGGGAAGTGGCCAGAAATTACCCGCATGGCTAGAGTTTTTCTAAAACGTGTTAATAAATCCACTATTTTTAAACTATTCAATTGTAGGTCCTCCCAGCTAGATAGAATTTAAGAGGAGAGAGACAGAGACAGAGACAGAGACAGAGACATAGAGAGAAACAGAGAGAAGGTTTAGAATGATCTTCCTAATTGATTCAGTTGAATTTTACTCACACTCATCATGACCGGCTTTACTAAGCAAAACTTCTGCAAGAAGCAGAAATTAAAAATACTAACATAGTAATGAAATTCAAAGAACTATAGCTGAAGGAGGAGCCATTCAAAAGTAATGAACTGGGGCTGGGGATAGAGCTCAGTGGAATAAGCGCTTGCCTAGCAAGCGCAGGGTCCTGAGTTCGATCCCCAGTACCGCAAAAAAAAAAAAAAAAAAAAAAAAGTAATGAACTATGAGTTTCAATCACGGTCAGACGCATGCTTCATCCTTATGTTAGAAACCTAATCAAGTGGAGATCATCTAGTTTCTGTTTTATTTTTTCTTAAGTAACAAAATTAGTCACCCATATAATATGAAATTTCTTGCTCATTATACATGAAACGTTTTGCTTTATTTTGGGATAGAAGTTGCTGAAATTGAACACGAGTGATACATTAAGTTATAACTAGTTTTCCTGTAAATGAGGTGTTGCTATGGCTTTTATTTTCTCTTTCGTAAATGCAGATGTCTGCACAAACATCATAGTTCTTCCAGCAAATTCCACTTTGGTACTCAAAATTGAAATATTCTTGCAAGTTTTATTGTCCTGTATTATGTAGTGCAATTTTCTCTCTTCCTGAAAATTTTCACCCCTTTGCCAGAAAAGGGGCCAAGTACATGGCTTATCCTTTCACTAATTGAAGCGTGAGCGTGAATGTGAATGCTGGATAGTTTGTAGAGACTCTGAGTTACAGTTGGGGAAGATTCAGCACTGTGCTTCCACATTACTGAAGCTAAATCAGAGCCTGAATCTTTGGGTATCACCTTGAAGATTAAAGAAAGCAGATGAAGTGGATCCAGAGAAGGAAACTATATTTCTGTGATGCAGGCTTGAGATAGATGAGAATGTTTTTACCTCTGAACATGCTGCAGACAGAGGGCAGAAGGCTGACCTTGTTAGTGCGAGGCGTGAAGAGGAGCTGTCCTTTCTGCATGGCTGTGCACTGCTGAGGCCGCGGTAGAGGATGTGGGATAATCCTACCTGTCAGCTAAGGGAGATGGATTGCTTCACTTGGCTCTCCACTTAATGTGACTTTCCCAATAACACAAGAAAAAAGATGTAAACTTGCAATAAATGCCAATGAGAAGTTCCCACAGTAAGACTGAAGTTTCCAGAAGAGAAAGAAATGGTTTGTCTTCAAAATAATCTCCTACAAATTGTTGTCCCAAGAAAAATGTTGACACCACATATCCTATTTAGCAGCTCTCTTAGACTATGCAGGTCATATTGTGCTGGCTTTATTTTTATTTCCTACCCCTTTGTGATACATATTTCCTTTAGTTAATTACCATCACCATTTAAGCTACAGCTACAGCCTTTTCTGTCCGTTCAAAAAATGCTGCAACTCTTCCTAGATGTTAGCAATTAGGACTACTGCAGAGAATCAGCAAAAGAAAATTATTTTTCACCTACCTATTTTATTTTCAGATATTTCCTCCAGTGGACAGAATTGTCTAATTTCTAAATACTGTACATACAGGGATTCCCAGTGCTATCCTAGCGACCAGCACTAGCAGACTAGACTGGATGATGGTTCCTCTTTAGATCTGAAGATTAATGAGAAACCTCATACACTCTCCACTCACCTCAGAACAGCATCTGGTATCATCACAAGGCTTTCATTTGGCAATGCTGAAGTAGAGTTGAGGGAAATTCGCTGAGAACTTCAGGCTATGCCAGCGAATGTCAGAGACAACTAGTGTACCAAAAAACCGTGCAAACCATAGCCAGGCTCCAGGGAACCTCAACAAGCCTTTGCTTCCTCTGCAGTTGGCTTGTCCAGTTAGTGCCCGCAAAGGTGTCTCTCTCCCAGCATGCAGTCCTTTCACTCTCCACAGAGGGTGGCTTCCCAGAGCTTTCTGAAAAAAGCCCCCTTTCGCCATAACTTTTCCCCTTCACACTGATTTTTCTTATCCATTGTTCTTCCTTCAGCCTTCTTTTTTCTCTCCCTCCTCTGTTTCCCTTTGTACTTCCTTTCATTTTTAATTTAAATTTAATAAGCACTTGTGCTGTGTCACTCTGTGATGATTGACCCAGATTTACCCTCCAATGCAGGTTTCTCCCTATCACAGAGGAAGAGCTCCTCTCACCCCTAAGACAGGCTCGAACAGCGATCATTACCTCTGAGAGGGTTTGCTAAATCCTCTCAGCTGACTTTGATTCCCCCTTTCTCTGCCATGAGAGTCCACTGACTGACCTCTCCCCTCAGCCAACTATCACGTAATTGTCATTTCCCTGTTGGCTCTACACACTGTGGAGACAATGGCCGCCTCTGATAACCCCTACACGTCACACTGCATTAGGCACATACTAAGTTCCTAAACATATTTATTAAATTGCTGAACACACACACACACACACACACGCACGCACACACACACACACACACACACACACTTTATTGCACTTTATTTCTGATTCCACTGTATTCTTTGCTAGGATTTTGCCAAATAAATTATTCTCTCTTTTGCTTGAACACTCTATATTCCCACCCTCTTTCACTTAGCTATAAATATGCTTAATCTTATCTTTTAAAAATATATTTTTCTTGATTCCAATAACAACTCTGAATGTTCTTCATTTCTTGAGAAAAGTTTGTATATGTTAACTCCAAGATACGATTTCTAACTCACTCCTGCGGTTCTCAAAGTATGGTTACCAGATGAACATAGTTGGCATCCGCTGAAGATTTGTTAAAAATGCAAAGTCTTGGCTCCCACACAAGCAGTCCTGATTCCGAACCTCTGTGTGTGGACCACCGGTCTTTGTTTGAAAAGCCCCTTCCCTGATCCCTGGCGTGCTTACTTTGTTTGCTTATTTATTTATTTTGTACCAATAATTGAAATCAGGACCTTGAGCTTCCCAGGCAAAGTCTTTGCTGCTGAGCTATATCCCCCATGCTTGAGCATGCTTACTTGGAGGGCAACTGTTCTTGCCACTTTAAAGTGCTTATACAGTTGAAGAAAAACTTTTATAGCAGTATTAAAGCTATTAGGGGGCTGGGGATATAGCTCAGTGGAATAAGCGCTTGCCTAGCAAGCGCAGGGTCCTGAGTTCGATCCCCAGTACCGCAAAAATAAATAAATAAATAAATAAATAAAATAAAGCTATTAGAAGAAGGACTGATTCATGTTTTCCCTGTTAGAGTGATTTCAAGTTCCTAAATAGTTGACACAAGATTTTATATTTTTCTAATTTTATTTCAATTGTGATAAGGAAATGAGGCCTGTTGTGTGTTGATTCTGTTATTTTGTGACATTTCTTTGTCACTCAGTACATAATTACTGTCCTGTGCTTACAAAGCTGTATAAATTAAAATGGTTGATTGTAGATTTCTATGTTCTATTAAACTTGAGAAAATTGTTCAAATCTTCTATAACTCTACTAGATGGTCATTTCATTGAAGGTAATATTACCAAAATAATACTAATTGTGGATTTATAAATTTCTCCTTGAAATACTATATATAAATACTACGTATATACAAATACTACACTTTTATATGTTTGCAATTTTTATATTTTTTTAAATTTTTTATCTATTCCCCCTCTTCACCTGTAAATATATTTTTCTTTCTTATTATTGTTACATTATTACTATAACCACATTATATTATTTTGGCTATTATTGCCTGGTCACATCATTTTTTGCATTTTATTTACATTTTTTTTCCATTATTGGAAAAAATGGAATCCAGAGCCTTCACACTCAGCAACATCTCTGGTCCTTTTAAAAATCTTTCTATTTTGAGACAAGTCTCACTGCAAATAAATTGCTCAAGATGGGTTCAAACTTCAAATTCCCCTGCCTCTGTCAAACCAAGTGCTGAGATTGCAGGACTGCACCACCAGGGCCAGCTACATGCACATTCTTTAGAAGAAATTGGTAACATGAGTTCAATGAACAACAGCACAATATCAAATATTGTCAACTAGCTTTAAAATTATTACCACCTTTAAGAAAGAGTAACGCAAAATTTAAAAATATTATTGTAGGAGCAATGCAAGTGAACAATGTTAAGGTAAGCCATGCTGTCTAACAAGAGAAATGCTGGAGGAGAGAGTGGAGATGGAAAGGAAAGTGCAGACAGCGAAGACAAAAAGACAAGTGTGAATAGACAGAACGCAGTAGATGTGGAAGTTAAGGACACAGAAGTGATGGCAGTATCCCCCTTGCTGGCATTCCAGCAGGATGACTGCTGAGAACAGACCCTGCGTGGATGGGAGCAGAGTCCCAGTGCTGGGAGCTGCTCCCCAGAGCCACAAGAGGGGGACACAAGCGGAGGCGACAAGTTCAGACAAGGTGCGTGTGCTGTGAAACTTCCAAAACAGTGAAACAGCATTGAAATCAATCACAAAACCAAGTCACTTAGAGAGGCAAATAGACATGTGGCCTCACAGCAGAACCTACACCAACATGGAAGACAGAAACTAGCTTTGAGAAAGTAATGTTCTCTGTCAGTCTTTCACTGGTGAAGAAAATCAGAGACCCCACCAAAGTATAGCATGAAAATGTAGGCTGTATTCACACAATTTTCTTTCAAAAAAAAAAAAAAAAAGAAGTGGCTGTGGTAAAAGTGAACTCCCTAAAGCCATGAATTCAACATCTATGCAATTTTTAATATCCTCAAAAAATTTACATGTAGCTGCAATTTTCATTAACTGGATAATTTTGCATTAAGACAATATATAGATAATCCCACTAATGCAAGACCCCTGGGAATATCCAACACATGACCCACTTTTATGATATTTAGTTGTTATAACCAGAATGAGGAAATATACAAGTCAGAATGAATCATGAGGAATGAACAAGTCATGATAAGCAAACCAGCAGTGAAGATTCCACCTTCTGATACGTGAAAATAAGTCTAAAGTCATCTGGCAATAACTACCATACAAAGGAATGCAAATATGCTGACCGCTCACAGATTTTAAATGTTTTGTAATTAACTTAAAAACAGAGCTGAGAGGAAATGAGGTGAGAAAGCTTATCACAATAGTTTTGCTAATGTTGGCAAAGGAAAAAGCTGTCAAAGCTTTGAAGAAAAATATCATCATATAGAAAATGGAAATATGTAGCTAATGTGAAATCACTCTGAATGTAAAACATTAATATTTTTCATTATAATTTTCTTTGATCAAAAGCATTATTTGAAAATAAATTTTGCTTGCTTTGATTCAATACAAGTGTGATGCTAAGCAATTTCTTGAATTTCATTTTATTTTGTCCAAGATAAAATAAATGTAATAATCTATAATAAGTGGTATTTTCCTCTATTTTATAAAATTATTTCTAAATATCTATTAAGTTGCTTATATATCCTCATATGTTTAAGTTTATTACATTATGTTACTTCTGGAATATTTTATAAATGTTTTAATTTGCATACAAATCATTACTTATTTTATGGAATACTGTGTGATATTTCAATACATGGACATTGTTCAAGTCAGAGTGAGCATTTTCCACTTCACTGTGATGAAAGCAGGCAAAGCCCATTCTTCTCAATTTTGGGAATGTACAGAAGATCATTATCTACTGTCCTGTTTGGGGAATTGAGCTATGAAGTAGTAAAGGGATGTTTTTCCTGTTTTTTTTTTGTTGTTGTTGTTCCTTTCAATATTACTGAGCAATTTTTAGTAAGAAGAACAAATACCTTTTTTACAAGCTTTACTAAAAAGAACAGCCATACTACAGAGTAAATGTTGAAGAAGTAAGTAAGAGGATGCGGGCTGTTGGTATTCTCCCAGGCCTTCACCCAAGCTGCTCTCTTAGCAGTGCTCAGCTTCCTCCAGTGCACCCAGTGTGGAGTTAGGACAGCCTTCCACGTCCAGCGCAGGGCTATTATCAACCTGCCTTTGGTTCATAAATTAGAATGCTTTTCTTTAAGTTAATACCCAACCACAAACACTCACTCATTTCTCTAAAACAAAACACAGATGTCTCTGCTATAAGACATTATTTGGGAGATGAGCTAATGTTAGCAAATAAGAAAAAAGGACCGTGTGGGGTTCTGACCCAAGGACTTGAGGGGTGGTTTAGAAGAAAATGGCTACCCCAAGTTCATTTACGTGGAAATGGAGTGGAGACATGTGGCTAGCGCTGTCACTTAGAGAGTATGAGAACAGAGGATTATGAAGAGCAGTCTGCATAGTTCATGGAGAGGGCTCAGAATGGGAGCATCTCCAAAGGCCACCAACACAAATAAGCATCCCAGGGTGTCACTGTTCCTGGTTAGCACTTCCTCTTTGACAGGGATTGTGGCTGCATCATCTTATACTGCAGACTCCCTGACCAAGTCCCCGGCTTCAAGTCTTTCAAGCAACATGGAAGAGACGTAGCGCATAGCAATTACCACTCACAAAAGAACCCCAGCAGGGAAGCAACAGGGGCTTCTACTGTGCTTTTGTGGTCGTGTGTGTAATTTCAGTATTTCTTTCAAGCTGTGAATATAATAATCAGGAAAGAACTGGCTGTGTATGTTGTTTATTGAATATCTGGCATGCACACTATTCGGGTATATTTAGGTATTGACTGAGAGATAATGTTTACTAGGGGTGGAAGTGGTAGAATGGTAAAACATTCTGGGATGATGCTGTTTCAGAAGCACATGGATAAAAATAATTATTGAAATAATGTGTTGGTTTTACTTGTATTTCTTCATCATTTAAATATAACATATGTCATTATATTTTTAGTTAATTCAACCCCCAAAATATTGTCAAGAAGTAGCAGAACCATGTGCCGGACCAAATATAAACTTTGAGGATAGATAAACAGCAGCACCTTCAGCAAAAATAAGCTGAACTGAATCAAATCACCAATTCTACTAGTTATGGGGTATGAGACCTTGGGCAAAAACTTGGGTGGTGACAATGCACTATGTATCAATATGGAAAACAGCATCCATCAAATGTAAGAATCCAGGAGACATAGGATGATCTGTGCAAAGCTCTGGATACAGTAAGTACTTATGAGTGGGAGCTCCTTCTGCAACAGAAGCATGAAAAGTTGGAAAGTTTTGCCTCCTTATGGACATATGATTTGACATTCCAAAATCCTTACAAATGTTCACTTTTTTATTAGCATCCCATCCATCAGCAGATGCACTGTTACTGGCACATGCTGCTGTTTCTTAGGTTGAACGTTTTCTGGCAGCTTACTTGGCTGACATTCTCAGTTACATCCTAACTCGGATTTTGTGTTTTGTCCCTCAAGAGCTCAGCACTCAAAAGCACACTCATTCTTTTTTTGCACACATGAATATGATAGCACAGCTGTTGATGACACCAAATAATCAATTTACTCATCTAATCCAAATAAATTTTGTTTTTTGGCTCAGATTCAAGTAGTGGAATCTTTATGTCAGACCCCAAACCTTAAAATAATTTGGAGGAAGAGCAAAGCACAGACTAGGCCATATGTCCTCCCTGGTTGTGATTTCTCACATTTCAACTCTACTTACACCTTGAACAACAACATAATATCTTAAAATTTTTAAAAATATCTATGTGTGAGGCAATGTGCTAAGTGATTTATATACATTAACATGTTCAATCTTTACTCCAACCTTGAAATGTCATTACAAGTATGTCTATTTTACAATGAAAGAATTAAGGCTTAGGGGCTTACATAACTTACCAGATGCTACATAGTGAAAAACTAAGGAAGTCGCATTTAAAATCAGATCTTCCTGGACCATAAACCTGGAGCTGTTTTAAGTACATAACTCTTTAGTAATAAGGTACCTACATATTGTTTCTTTCTCACATAATTTTCTAATACTTTATGCTGGTCCCCACTGGCTGCTAGGTAAAGATCATGGGTCTAGGTCATTCATAATCTTTATCTAAACTTTGATTCAGATAAATCACCTACACTATCAGGAAGGGCAAGGTGCATTCCTGAAAGACAACTTCATTTATACTCTAGTGAGCACCTACTAGACACAACTCATTCAACACTGAAAAATGTGTTAAATAAAATTCATTCCCAGGCAGGATAATTTCACATGGTTAGAGAGAAGTATCCCGAACATCTTTTGAACACTCTATGATAGCCTATTTAAATTCTTTTTATTTTAAAGCAAATGTTCCTTTCCTAAACTACCAGTACGTATGACACAGAGGTGTCACACAGCAATGGTGAAACAAGGGAATGTATTCACCCACTTTCTGACACTAGGACAAAGTAGTCAGCTTAAAAGAAGTACTTGTTTCAGTTTATGGGATGAGAAGGTTAAGTCCATGGTTAGTTTTTGCTGGCCTTGTGGTAAAGGAGTATATCATGGAGGGAATGTGTGGTAGAAGAGACTGCTTGCCCCGTGTTAGTCAGAAACCAAAGGGGATGGAAGGGATTAGGGCTCCAATATTCCCTGTAAGGCACACCCCGATAGACTACATTCCTACATTAGGTTCTACCTTCTAAAAGTCTCATCCCCTGTCAAAAATATCACATGCTTATGACTTAGTATATCACACATGAGACTTCTAGGGACAGTCAACATTCACACTACAGCACTAGTGTTCAAAACAAACAGAGCTGGGCTTGCTGGTCCACACCTGTAATCACAGGACTCAGAAGGTTGAGGCATGAAGATCACCATTAGTCCAAGGCAAGCCCAGGTTACTCAGTGAGTTCAAGGTCAACTTGAGCTATGTGGTGAGCTCTTGTCTCAAAAAAATAACAAACCCTGCAAAAACCAAACAGAAAACAACAGAAATAGCAAATGTAAATTGATATCATCCTCTTGACTGATATAGTCCTTATTTGTCTTATTCTAAATGAAAGATAAGTTTTGTGATGCTTATAAAGCTCTAATCCATATAATCCAGTTGAAACACATCATGACAGTAAAATAATCCTATCTACAGTGAAGAAACTTGTTTGAACACTAGGTTATATTTATAAATCTATCAAAAGTTAGAATGTTTCTGGATGAAGCTGACTGCTTATAGTAATGCAGGCTGTAGAAGTCCTGCTTTGCTACTACAGGAGATACGGGCTGGAGCAGCTATCCTGGTTGCATTCTGATGGTCACTGCAAATATATGCAATGGGTCTGCCCAATTATAGACTGGAATCTCTACCCCTATGTAACCCTTTTCTCTATATAAGCATGTGGAGCATTTTCTAACAGTGATAAGAAGCTAACAACATAAATAAAGTAAAAGGTAAAAGTCATAGAATTTATACAGTGAACAAAAACTTGGTTCTGTGCTCTCTACCTCAAAACAGTGATACATTCTGTTGCAGACAGTATTTCCTAATGCCCATTTAGTGTTTTGAATAGAAATTTATAGATAATCTAATTTTTAAAAAATAATACTCTAGAGTAATATAAAGGAGGAACAAAGGGGAAGTAATTTATAAGGAAATAATGTGCTTTGCAATGTGTAAGTTGCAGGTTAGTTCCCAGTAGAAAACATGAAGAAATAAATGCTTACATCTGTACGCAGAAACTTAACCAATGCAACAGTTATAAAGCAGCTTGAAACAGGCATATTATATTAGCAGTTCAAAATCCTACAGCACTGCTCCTCACAACATGGTTTTCTTGGAACAACAAGTCCTTAGCAAAAAATAGACAAAGAAGTTAAAATTTGCCTCAATTTACAAGTTAGTTGTATTTCAAGAAAATCTAACCAAAATATGTTTTTTTATTTAAGTGAAAAATGGATCCTGGGTTAAATTCTTCTGAACAAGTGGTTTGTTCTGCTTTATTGTCCAATAGGATATTTGAAAATGATACATAATGCAAGAAAATTAAATCTCTGGGACTCTCAAATGCTTTATTATCCCTGTAAACAAACAAAAATTCCCCTTTTACTTAAAAAAGTACTGTATGGTCCAAATGACCCTTTAAATGAAACATAGATGTAAAATTAAAGTTTTAAGAATAGTTAAATCTTCATTAAGATTTAACCACTAAACAGATTCACTAAGATGAACACTCTAAACAGTCGCTGTGTAAGTTGAAGAAACACTTTTGGACATGCAGCTCAGTTAAATCACACATCACGGCATGTGTACAGAGGAAAGTGACTGAGCACGATGCCGCCCAGGTTGGACTGCTCGCGTTATTTAAGGCAGTGGAAGTAATGGCCGAGAAAGACAACAGAGGTTTTTGATCTAGTCAGATTAGATTGTAATCCTACCTCTCAATAATAGTGCAAATTTAATCAAGTTACCCAAACTACCTAAACCTCTAAGAGAAGCTCAGAAGGCTTGGTAATTGATACTGGATACATGACAATGTTGGGTGCTCAATTAAAATTAATATGTGCACCATCCCTCTGCAGAGCAGGCAGTTGGTGGACATCAACATAGATCCAATGACAAATGGCATTCCTGCCAATGGAATGCTAGTCTCCAGAGTCGCATTTGGTGTGGCGTTTGGCTAGTAAGTACACCAAAAGCCTTGTAGCTTGATCAGAGTCTAAATAATCACAGCAGGGATGTGGTGATGCACACCTGTACTCTCCGCACTCAGGAGGCTGAGACAGCAGGATCTTTGTGAGTTCAAGACCTGCCTGGGTTACAAAGAGAGCTCAAGGCTAGTCTGAAATGCATAGTGAGACCCTGTCTCAAAAAGATAAATAATCACAGCAGGGCAAAACAACTTAAAGTAAAAGTTGTTTTAGAAACTTTAATTTGCATTGGTATGAAGGGAAAGTTAGAAGAAATATTTAGAAAAAGAGGGCTAATGAAACTTGTGGGTATTAGGTTAGGTCTTCCCTCCCATATTCATTCTATAGTTTTCCATCCACCTTGGGGTGGTGCACAGACTTGAATTTGTGTGGAGTTGACAGCCTTTGGAACACTCTACAGGATGCAGCCATGTTTGACATTGCTCTCCATTGTCTAAATGTCCACTGTCCATGTGGGGGGTCAGATGGGACAGGTTTAAAGTGTAGCTCCTTTTAATTTTAATTTCATAATGAGCTTTAGATTCTGATTGTATTTTAAGCCTACTGATGCCTTAATGTAATTTCTGTTATGTTTCATTTAAAATTGGTTTCTAAAGTAATTACTTCATCCATCACATTCCATTGATCATTGGAAGTTGATCCTACAGTTAATTTTTAAGTTAATTTTTAAGAATTAGTTCTAAGAGATCATTCTTTATGAGAAACTACCTATTAATTTGTACCTCCATTGTCTTTTAAATAATAAAAAGATTTTAGAGAAATTGGAGCTACCTCTAGGAAAAGTACAGGGAGCCTTCAGAGTAGTCCTACGCCTGTAGATGCAGAGGAGATGCAGCATCATAAAGTGCGTTACATTCAATTCCCCCTGGGAGAACTAAAGACAGTAGCGAGTTTTATTGTGCACTGATGCAGTGATTGGAGATCTCTGGGTGAAACGTGTTACAGAGGAGTGAGACATTACAAATAAAGCACACTGGTTTTCATCCCTTAAAAGTACAGCCTGATCTTTGCCTCTTGCACTGCTTTGGTGGAGCACATTGGGCTCTTTGTGAATATGAGGGAGTGTGGTGCAGAGTGTGTGAGAGAGAGAGATGAAAAGAACGCGGAGTCTCAAAAGCTCCTTTCCAGAGTAAGAAACAAGAGGCTTACTGCCAATGGCCAAATTTCTAAATAGATTTGATGCTCTTTTATCTTGCTGTTGCCTTTCAAAACTTGAAAGTGTTTGGGGGCTGACACAGCTGTCTGATTCAAGACGGGCTGTTTGTTTGTACAGAACACTGCATTCAAGGCCTCTTGAACAGCAAGGGCTCAGCTGAACTTCCCTCTCCACTTAGAGCAGAAAATAATCCAGTCTCTCACCTCCACTGCTGCCAAATGTGTGACTAATTACGGGACAAAGTTTCTGGGGAGAGGCCAAATGTAGCTGGTGATTAGAGAGCGGTGGCAAGAGAGGATATTAAGAATTTGAAATCTGAATACAGATGCAACCTACCAAAGAAATAGCACAGGCTTTGGCATAGTGGTAAAGAAGAAAAATAAAATGCAGTAATGGAAATGTAGTAATGCAGTATTCTGTTTGAATAGAATAATCAGATAAAGTGAATCTTGGGGTGAGGGACTTCTTGCAGATCTATTCAAATTATTAAAAGTGTGAAGGCTGAGGAAGAGAGGGAAATTGAATTTTGACTTCCTGTGGGTGACCACACTTTTGGCTAAGGCTGCCATTTTAATTAGATCAGTGTTTCTCAACAGGTGATCTACAGGTGAGCCACAGAAACTTTTCTGGGGTACTTAGTGAAAAGTGCAGATTCTTGGGCTGCACCAAAGAGCTAGTGTTACAGTTTTGAGGGATGGAGCCTGGAGATCTGTGCTTTCAGGATATTCTGATGTGCCACTAAGTTTGAAGAGCTCAGTGTTGATTTATCATTGCTTGGTGAGTGGCCTGCAAGCTAAGTACAGTTTGGCTTGACTTTTACAGGAATGTAGCAAACACAGATATATTAGGGGCCATGTGAGAGTCAGGAGCAGGACAGAGCCTCCTACCCAGGTCTGTCTGAGTTCTCACCCTGCTTCATCTCTGATTTTTTTCCACAATGCTCCCCAATAGGCATGATAGGTATTTTTTAGAACTATAGAAGAAAGTTGGTTATTGCATACATAGGCTGAGCGTGGATACTGCATGAACAGACAACAGTGTCAGGCAGAAATGTTATATTATCAGAGGACTTTACATTCAGATACAGGGATAAGTTAGAATTGATTCTTGATAGCACACAGCCCTTCTGCTCTTGGATCCCCTTTAGGAGAAAAGCTTTTCAGATTTCGCTGGACCGGCATCATCAGCATCTAGACAATTGTTAGAAATACAAATTCTGGGCCCCAGAACTAAGCACTCGAGTGGGGCTGAGTTGTCTTTACTTTGGCAAAAGTGAGTTGATTGAGATGTACACTAAAGGGAGTGAACCACTGGATTTGAGGGAAAAGCGGTCTCCCAGGGAGGACGTGACCAGGCCATAGACGAGGTTGTCAGTGATAAGCTGGCTTTGGTGAGTGCAGAAGGTGGGACAGAAAGGCAGTCTGAAACATGCAGCTAAGAAACAGGAGGAAGAAGCAAAGCCAGAGGAGTCTGTAAGACCCCAGCCTGGCACTTGGAAGTGGATGCAAAGACTACCTTACCCATAGCACTTTTTTTCCATGCTCAATCAATGCAAATTCTGTGTCACAGGGTAATTTATTCACCATTGGTGAGCCAGTTAATGGTGCTGTAATTTTGTTCTGAGTAAGATATTGTACACTTATTATTTCATGTATTTAACAGAGCTTGAAATTAACACCATCACTCGAGCAAGACTCACTGATGTTACCTCCAGCCCCTGGCAGGAAACGTCCTCTGCCAGAGGGAGCAGCAGCCCAGCGCTGTTTGGTCTGCATGATGCTCCCAGTGTCGCTGTGGGATGGAGTCTGAAACAATTAAGTTCCTAGCCTCAGGATCGTTTTTGTTAATAGTGCTTGCTTATTGAGGTCTGTAATGGTATTTTTCAGTTTATGAGTTTATTTTACTGGTGAGTGAGGATCATTTTAGGAAAGGGGCCACATCTGATGGTCTAGTTCACTGCTGAACAGAATAAGTTTAGCAGTGCCCCGTGGAGCACTACCTCTGCACTCATACATCCCTGACCCCAGACCAGTCTTCCATGGCAGAAGAAAGGAGAAGTGCTTAGTAGAAGAAACATTTATCGTCTCTTCATCATCTTTGTCAGCTCATCTCTGTTCTACCCTAGAGAGCGTTCTTGATTTCTCTGAGTCTCTTCACTCCTGTGTAGGTTAAAAATAAATGAAACCCAACCCATTACTTACTTTGGGAGTTAAACCATGTACTTCCTATGAAGAACCAGGAATATAATAATCATTAAGTTTTAGTGAGCCCCTTCTCTTCACAAAACACGTATTAAAGTACTTCTGTAGTTTTTCAACGTGTGCGTGGTCATAACTTTTAACAGTAGAGGAATAAATTATATCACAAAAGTCTATAGAGGAGACAGAGTTCAAAATGGCTTACCATTAACATTACATTTGCATGAGAATAAAGAAAAGGAGTCCTTGGAGAGGTGCAAGCATTAGCTCATGGCTTCAGTGATAAAGCAGGATTGGAGCTCAGTCACTGGGAGAGCTGAGGGGGCGAGGGTACCCGTCCTGCCAGGGACATGGTGCAGGGCTCCACTGGCACTGAGACATGAGATGCTGTCAGTGACCTCATGTGGAAGGGCAACTTTGTTTTCCCCGTTTCAGAGCTAGAAAGACTGAGCAAGGGAGAAAGTCAACTCCTCCAAGATCATAGTATTTTTAAAAAGGACAGAATTTGAATCCAATGTCTGATCACAGCCTGTGGATTCTATTTCATCTCTTAGTGGATGTTTTTCTTTTCCTTAGTTTCTTCCCTCTTATATGTGAGTACAGTATTTCTAACTTGACTTCTACATTGCTTTTTAAAATCTTTCCGTCTTATTTATTTTATATACTCCTGCTTTTGTTTAGTATTTCTCCACTTGGGAATTAATTTTAAATAAGTAATCAGTTATTATTGTATTATTTTTGTTACTGAGGACTGGAGTCTTTTCCTGAGTCTATAATAAATAACTTGGTAAGTAATTAACAGTACAACCCAGCAGCAAGATAAACACTTCCACAAGGAATGGGCATCAATACATATATTTTTTAAATTTAAAAACAGCTTCCAAGTTAAGAAAGTTAAACTAGGGCTGGGATTGTAGCTCAGTGGTAGAGTGCTTGGCTCGCATGCAGAAGGCCCTGAGTTCAATACCCATTACCACAAAAAAGACAGAAATTTAAACTAATGCAGCCATTGTACAAGAATCTTTTATATAAAACTCTTATGGTATCTGCTTATCATCCAAATATATATTTTTCAAATAAGTTCCCACATTTTATTTTACTTTTTTTATTTTAAAGACAAAAAACAGATATATATAAACCAGTATAATACAAAAAAAATGAAGGAAATACAAAATTATGGAGAAGATAGTAGGCAATTAGCACTGGATGTTGTGTTACTTAATGTTATCTTCGCATTTGTTAACACAGAAACAATAAGGGAAATACAAAATTATAGAGAAGATAGTAGGGAATTAGCACTGGATGCTGTATTACATGATGTTATCTTAACATTTGTTGCTGTTACACAGATGTTGGCTCTTTGGATTAATCAGTTTTCTCCACCCTCATCTCTGTTGTTCTCCCACCCAATCAGTCAACTTCCCTCTGACAGTAACTCTATTTTTTTTGGCTTACTTACTCCCTTGGTTCTCACACTGGGAGGAGACATGGCTATTTCTAATTATGCTGTAACAAACGTGTGCACGTGGATTGCTGTGGCAGGAGGTAGAAAAGCACCCAACCTCAAAGATGGTAGATTGGCAGGGATCCAATTTGACTATGGTCAAACCCCCATTGATAAGCCCTCAAGGCCATCAGATGTCCGGTTGAGTCGGTGGGGTTACCCTGCGAACTACCAGGCTCCAGCTTGGTGTAGCACTCCCTGAGGGCCGGTCAAGTTGTCGGGGTTGCCCCCAGGGACCACTAGGCTCCACCCCATCAAGGTGCTCCTGGGGCCTGGTCGAGTCCACGGGGTCACCCCTGTAGACTGCCAGGCTCCATCCTGTCGAGGCACTCCCGGGGGCACGGTCCAAGGTGCTCCCTAAGGCCCAGTCAGGTTCATGGGGTCACCCCTACACCCCAATGAGGTGCTCCCTGGGGCCCAGCCTAAAGCTCTACCAGAGGCTTTGTTGGGTCCACAGGGTTGCCCCCACAGACCTCCAGGTTCCACCACATTGAGGCACTCCCAGGAGTCCGGTCCAAGGCGCCCTGAGGCCTGGTCAGGTCCATGGGATTGCCCTTGCTGACTTCCAGGCTCCGCCCTGTTGAGGCGCTCCTGCGGCCTGGCCCAAGGTGCTCCCAGAGGCTCAGCTGGACCCACAGAATCACCCCCATAGACCACCAGGCTCCACCTCATCAAGGCACTGCCAGAGGCCTAGTCCAGGTCTTCAGGGTTGTCATGTAGCCTGGAGGGAGGTCCCCTCCCCCCTCAGGCTGCTGAGCTCCCTGTCAAGGCCCTCGGGTCCCCTCCTAGGCCACTAGTGTCTCCCTGCAGGTGGGCTCTGACTCTTTGGAAGCTATGCCCACCCAACTAGTGTACTGGGTATGCAACTTAGGCCCAGGTCTTCGCCTCCTCCCAATACTTGCTCTCCAGTGCAGCTCCCCACTGCTTGCAGCTGGGCATTGGGCACACTTACAATGCTGGGCACAAATGGTGTGAGGTCTCTCCCATCCGTGTTCACTGAGGTAGTCCAAGGTGTGTACTAAGTTTAGATTTTAGTTCTAGGAGAGATTTGGAGGATTTTATCAGGCCTTCTATGTAGAGTATGTTATTGTCTCTTGGACTCCAGAACTGCTGCTTTTTGTGTAGTTTGTTGCTATGGGTTCACACAAACTTCGTATGTGCAAGCAGAATGGAGTCCTTATTGGTGCTCATATTAGTAGTTTAGAGTGAGTCCTGAAGCTCGTGGACTCATCTTGTTGCTGTCGGGAACAAGTGGTGAGTGCGCAGGCCACTGAGACTCAAGGTGCTCACAAGAGGGAGTTCAGGATGGGAGCTGAAGCCTGGTAAATAAGCTCGTGCTTCTTGCTTGGTATTGGAATGAGAAGGGCATGAGGTTGTGTGATCCACCTCCATCTGCCGCTCCCTCTTACTGTAGTACTCCAGTTGCCATTTGTTCTTTGGTGGGGTCCCTGGGAATTGCTGTGGCCCTGGGGTTGCTGCCAATGCTCTCTGCTGCTCTCTGCTGGTAGTTGCTCACAGTGGAGAGGTAGGAGGCCACAGCCTCTGGGCAGGTGCACAGCTGGGTGTGTTGGGCTGTGTAATGGTTGCTTTGACTCTGCCTGGCCTCTGGGTGCTGATTAGAAAGGTTGCTGCAGAGTGGGGACTCTGCTTCAGTGGCTGTTGTAACTTTCCATTCTCACACTGGGCCCAACAACACCTCCCGACCACTGCTGCCTCTTTTCCAGGCTGCACTTTCTTCTCTCTTGTTTTGGACCAGCTCTTGGAACTTTGCTTTCCCTTGGCTGCGTTGGGAGGCTCCTGAGAGCACAGGTCTCCAAAGCTGAAGCTGTGAGTGATGATATGAGGGAGTGGGCCGCGGGTGTGTATGGAGCAGTCACTCCCTCCTTCTCAGCCTCCTCTTCCTCTAACTGTGGCGTGGCAGCCCTCTGAGCTTTTCCTCCAGGATAGGTCTTGTTTGTTCTTTCTGAGGACTTCAATTCTCATTTCAAATCCTTCCTGTATCAAGGGTACCCACTTCTCCCCTCCTTGTCTTTCTCTTGTTGCTATATTCCAGGGTCTGGGCGGCGATCTTCTGGGAGGATCTTTCTCTGCTGCCTACCTGGTCGCCATCTTCCCAGAATTCTCTGCTGCTTACCTGGTCGCCATCTTCCCAGAATTCTCCAATAACCTTTATCTGCATATTACTTGTATTAGTCCATCATGTATCTTTCCTCCTCTTCTGGGTGGCTCATGTGGAAAAGGGCAGAACTGGTTTGGTACACTCGAGTCTGTCCAAGACCTCTCTGCAGGGTGACTTCACCCAGGCTTTCACAAACTGCTTGCTGGATGCACATTTTCCCTCAGCATTTATATTCCTTCAGTTTCATTCAATTTGTTTACTCACTGTAACATTCACTTACTTTTTTATTCAATTACCATTTGTCTGATGCTTACAATATTACAGACACACCCCAAATTTAGATAATATAAAAAAGAATCAAATGGCATTTGCTTTTAAGGGATTCACAGCTTAATGACTGAGGATAATGATATATTTCATTTCACTTTTATATTATGTGAATATAATGGAGTTGTCTATCTTTATGTTTATTCTACTCAAGATTTTCACTAATTTATACTGACAAATAATCAAGTTAATTAAATAAGTAAAGTTTGAGGCAGGACTGGCAGGTTTAGCAAAGACAAACAGGGAGCATCTAGTTATAATTATATTTCATTTAATTAATTTTATTATAAGAAATATTCTTATGTTGAAGGGAGGAAATAGGGAAATAGAACTCAAAAGATACAAAATAGCAGATGTACAGGATGCAGATGTCTAAGGCCATGATATGGATGAAGACAATATAATTAGAGATTTTTTAAAGTTAGATTTCAGTTGCTCTTGTTACAAAGAATAATTATGTATGATGACAGAGATGTTAATATGCTTCACATACTATCCATTTTACTACCTATATTGTATCCCCTAATGTCATGTTCCAGTCCTCAGATACTATGCACAAAAATTATTTTTAAAAATGTAAAAAGGGAAATATAGTTATTTGGGATATGCTTATATGAAACACTAATTGTTATTTATTTGGAATTCAAATATAACAAGTATGCCCTGCAGTTTATCTGGAAACTTTAGTTTTGCAGGCTGAAGTCTCACTCCTTCCTCTAGTTTTAATAAGCTTTTGAAAGTGTAGAAGTAAAGGCAGACCCTACTGAGAACTCTTACTTCTACTGAGGTCTGCAATCCACAGAGTCTGTGGCACCTTAAACAAAAGTAATGAAGTTTTGAAGCCCTTGTATGAGAGGCATTTTTTCTGAAGGAAAATTATGTACCCTATCAGACATATTTTCTACTCAGAGAGCAATAGTTTTCCCATTTAAGTCTGCCTGTCAGGGAATATTTTGAGTGCAGTGATATTTTTAATATCATATTTCACTCAAGGATTTCAAAGTACTTTATAAATAATTACATTATTAATGCCTTTGTGACCCCTGTGAAGTAGCTCGGGACCATATATTATTTATAATCACATTATGGATGGAGAAGCTGAGAAGAAGGGTTTAGTGGTTTGATCAAGGTCATGGAATGAATCACTAGTGAAGCCGAGGACAGAACTCAAAACTGGTAAGCTCTGCAGTTCTGCATGCTGTGACCATGAGGACTTCCCACCAGTGATAAAGTTTGGTCTTCCTTTTAAAAAGAGGGTGATCATAGTTACAGGAAGCTATAATTATTCTTGATGACCTTCTTGTCTCTTTCTCCCCTTTTCCCTTGTGCGGCTTTCCATGCATTACCCAAGGTGAATCTCATAGGATAGAAGAAGCACTTCCCTGTGAAACAGCGAGAAGTGGGAACTAACCCCAGTTCTCCTCAGCTGAGCTGGGTGGCCCAAGGAGAAGCTGAATGAAGGCTTAGTAGATGCAAGGATTAGAAGTAAAGTTTATTAAAGTGCTGACTTTGACACTTCACTAGATGAATAACTTTAAAAGATCCACCCAAGGTCTCCCAGCTGTAGGATCCTTATCTCCATCCCAGAAATATTAATATTAATCCTGACATCTTGTACTATTGGAAATATTATTCATAAAATTCTTAGCAAAACTTTAGCAGACAGTTTACCAAGAAAGCTAGTACTGAATATTATGTCTAATCTCTGCGTTTTCTGAGCAGCAAAAAAATAATGGGACTTAGAAGAGGTGGTCTTAGAGGTCTTGTCTAGCTTTGAAATGAGATGATTTGACTTTGAAAAGCTCACTGAAGGTCATCTTCAAGAAATTCCAAGGTTAATGGGCTACCCTTTAAACAGGTTTTAATTATATGAGTCCCTCAATCGGGAGCAACACTATCTATGTGTAAGGCACAAGTAACATGTTTTTACACATACACAAGTGCATTCTGGTAGCCAAAGGTGTATTTTCAGCATTCAGTGGGTCTTTTCTTCTGAACAAGTCCTTAGATCATGGCATTAGCACTCAAGCTATGGTTCTGAAATGTATGGTACCTCTGCCTAATACCAGTTTGGTGACCTCTTGGCAGACACAGGACAAACTCTAGACCTCGGAGTAAAGTATTTATTAGACTTTGGGCAGAACTGTTAACTCCTCTGTATTTCAATCACCTTGCAGGCAACTAAAGGTAATATTACTTAATTTATTTATTTTTTTTAAAGTAAAAGAACAAAAACACCAACAAACATACACACAGTAGCACAAGAACAGTACAAAAACCAAGCTACAGACAAGGAGGAAGGGGATCAACAATGGTTGTTATATTACACGTTGACAACTTCAAAGTGACATTACTTAATTTATAAGTCTGTTAAATGAATCATTGATGTAGTTTAGTGTCACTTAATTTGTGAATTAAGGGGCTCAGTGTGTTCTCTACTTTAGTAAAAATTCTACCAAGTTGAGGTCTTACAAATCCTACCAAGTTGAACACTTACCTATTGCTCCCCTGTTTATGGGTAGGTCTTACTGGACCACTGCATAGTAGAAAAGAAACAGAAATATATTTGTAAAAGATTCACTCAGACATTCATAAAATAGTCTCAATTGAAAAACCAATAGTATATTTTTTACCAAGAATAATACTTTGATGGTTAATAAACAAAGGATTTATTTTAGATTAACTAAATGTTTTATTCTCTTATAAGAATTGTCTATAGAAAGATATGCTTAGTAGATTAAACATCTTGTTATTTTTTTACTTTATCATCAGTACATTAATCTTCCTACATTCTAAATATCTGCTCAATTTATAACATTATATCAAACAAAGAAAAGACAGCTGCACAAAATGGTTAGCAAATTTACAGAAACACAGAGAGAGAACCCAAAGGAACATATGGCATTGAAACAGCCCATTCTGTTATGTACACTGCTTACCAAATCCCCAAATAATGACTCACCTTTCAAATCGCATTTCAACAATTCCACTACCCTTTGGTCATGCTATTTCACTACCACCCTGTGAGGTAGAGTTCTTTCTTATCATCTGGGATAAACATAGGTCTGACTTCTTATCAGGCAGTAAAATAGTAAACTGCTAAGGACAATGCTCTTTTTTGTGGAGCCGTGATTGCTGGGCCACATTGGTCGCTGCATCTTTGTCTGATAAGCTCCCTTTGTTTGTTAAGCTCTTTTGCCCAACACCAAGTCCTGTCCCTTGCCCAGCCCTGTATGAAACCCTGTTCTCTCATTTTGTCATTCTCTACTGCTTTCTCTCTCTCTCTCCATCTATAGCTAGTAAACTATGATGACTTCCTCAAAATAGTGTACCAGCTCATGCCTCTGTGACACTGCCGGGCCATTTTCTCTGTACAGAACACATTTCATTTCCGCTGTGGCCATTCTAGTCACATTGTACAAAAGCCTTAAGAACTTACCCAGCACCTCCATGCTGGGCCAGAAATGCTTCTTCTGGGACCCATGAACTACAACACTTCTGGCAGAGCCTCACTCACACTGACCACCCAAATGCTTCAGCATATGGTTTAAATATGTGCATTACTCTGGTTTAAATGTATGTGTCCACCCAAATTTTAATGTTTCCCCCAGGTATTTATATTACAAGATGAGGGCACTGGATGTGACCAAGATGTGAGGGCACAGTGCTAATGGATGGGATTTACCAAAGGCATTCAAGACCGGAAGTAAGCTTTTCTGCGCTCTCAGCTCTTTCCACTATATGAGGAAAAAAGAACAGGACTAAAGGTGCCATGTATCAAACAGAGAGCAGCCCTGCAGCCCTTTCTCCAGACAAGTGATCTGCTGCTCCTTCTACCTCGGACTTCACCATCTTCAGAACTACAAGAAATTATTTTTAGATTCATCATAAATTACCCAGCCCACAGTATTTTTCTACAGCATCAGGAATAGCCTAAGACAAACATATTTGTTTATGCCTTCCATAAAGACTGCTGTAAGCTGATCTTTAGATGATGAAGAGATTCTGTGAAGAGCTGCACCCAACAGTGGCACACCCTAAAGAACAGTCCTTAAATGACCAAAAAGATTTCTCTCCAGAGTCTGTGTGTGAGACACCCACAATGACCAGGCACTGGGCGTGGGAGGCAGAAGCCAGAAAAGCTCATGGAAAACATGATAGTAATGCAGGCGCCATGAATGATGAGAAATCATTTGTAACGTGGGTATGATAGACGCGCAAGGCTCATGAGATGACTTAAAAATTAAATCAATGAACATATAGAAAAGACTAATAATGATACTTGGCCCCTAGAAAGTAGTCAGAAAAGATAAATAATAATTATTACTCAATTTTTATGTAGAATAACAGAATTACACAGACTGGTGAAGAAGCCCCAGCTCAGTGCTTCCATGTCTGTGAGAGTAAGTGACACCTTCACTGGAACTGATGCTGTTTTGCTGGTCTATTTGTGGGGAAAACCCTTCGCAATTTGCATGGGAGATATTGATGCTATTCCTAGGACTACTCTTGGCTTTGGTTTTACTCCTTCTGGAATAAGCTTTCTGTAATTGCATTTATTATCTCTTAGTCTCAGATAGAAAACAAATGAGTAGATAGTGTACACTATAATTAACAACATTTTTGTATCAACTGCGGGTATTTTAGGCTCAAAAAAGGACTCAGGTTCCTTATGAAAATTCTCTGTGTGAATCTCCCAGTACCTTCCTAGTTCTCTGAAGAGTGATGGCAAGCCATGAAAACTTTTATCAAAGAAGGATCCCAGTCCTTGTCTCTGAATAAAAGCTGGCTGAAATGGGACTGAGATACAGGTAGCATTTTTTGAACTTTAACCCATACATGTGTACTGCTAAACTCCTGCATGCAAGTTGGGCAGTTTGTTAGACACAAAGGACAACACGATAAGTGAAAGTTAATCCAGCGTTTAAAAGCTCAGTTATAAACAATTGATCACAATGAAACAGTGCAAAAAGACACCCCTTATATGAAGAAGGATCAGCTCTGCGAGAAGAGATGGAACCCAATCCTGGGGTAGAGGTGAAAGAAAATTTCCTCTGAGAGGTAAACACTAGAATGAATTTTGTAAAACGTCTATATCAGTGACATGCTAAGAGAGAGGAACAGGGTTTTGAGGCATAAAGAATAACACAGTTGAAGACAGCAAAAGATTTAACACCCTAAATAGGACCTAAATATAAATATCTCATGTATGTCTAAATGCAATATACATTGCAGCACACAATTATACCTATATTTTACACAAATAAATTCCTAAGAGTTAAAATGTCACAAAGATACATTCTGCAATGTAAAGTCCAGGTTTGTTATAAGGCTGAGTTCCTTGACAAAACTATTAACCTTTATAACTTGACTCCCTCTTAACTGTCTTGTTTTATACTTCTCTCTTTTTATTCTTTTTTTGATGGTACTGAAGATTGAATGAAGGGCCTTCTCACTGAGATACGTTCACAGCCATTATTTCTTTTTACTTTATTTTTTGAGGCAGGGTCTTGCTGAGTTACTTAGTAGCCCAGACTGGGCTCAAACTTGTGATCTCCTGTGCCTCAAACTGCCGGCATGCTTCATAATTCCCATTTTCTGATCTATGGTTTTTGGTTTAGATGTCACATGTTGGCTTTTTCCATAAAGGATCACAACATTTTTTTTAAAGATAAAAGAATGAAAACATACTAACAAACACACATACATTTACAAAATAACACAAAAACAATATAAGCAATACAGAATTTCAGGCAAGGTGATAGGAAATTGACAATGGTTGTTGAAAGGAACAGACATCAAATTATTTTTTCTGCTGCTTGGCTTATGCCATGAAAGTAGCCAAAGTCCACATGCAAACACACAGGCTATGGCTATGTGCAAATAGCAAAATAAAACTTCTTTCTGGACATAGACATCTGATTTTCATGAAATTTCCATGTGTCATGAAATAGCATTATTTATTAGCTTGTTTTCAATTATTTGAAAATGTGGAAATGTTTGTTAGCAGGAGGGTTCAAAGATGCAGTTTCAAGGTAAATTTGATTCCAAAGGCGTGTTCACCTACTTCTGTTAGAAAATCCTTATAACTTAGAAGTGGAGGTTGGAGCAACAGTGTGGAAGTAGGGGATTTACTGCAAAAGCAGCCTCTGTACTGGATCTGGGGTACATTCTTGAAATCCTTAGAATGAGGTTAAGGCGCTTGCTCAAGGTGGTGGGAGCCATTGAAATATCTTGAACAGGATGGCAGAATAATCTTTTCTGCTTTTGGGAAAAATCTTTCTGATATGAGGGTATATCTCAGACCAGAACATGTCAGATGGATAAAAAGGGAATAACCAGGAGGAGTTATAGAATATACTTCATTCATCTAGTTAGCTTTTCCTGCAATATTGGTAAATATCTAGTTCTGTTATGTATGTGTGCTAAAATTCTTGTGTTTTATGTAATGACATTTACAAATATACTGTATTTCCCACTGCAAAGAAATTAAAGGTCAACAGTACACAGTTGATCTTGTGAGCTTAGTGTTTCGTAGGACTGGAACCTGAACGTGTTTACTGCAGATAGGAATGCCTTTGTAAAGTGATTTTACCAGGAACACAGACCATCTGTTTCCTTTGGTGATACAGTATTTTAGTCCACAATGTGGTTCCAAATGAATAATGGAGATTGGTTTTTACAAGCCAGCTTTATCTGTTGCAGCAATGATTAATAACTCCATGGCCAACCTTGCTTATAAAAGGAGAGAAAACATGTGAAAACAGTTTTGAATCTGTGTGAGATGAATCCAAATTTTGTAAGTAAGATTAAAGTCAACATATGCAGATGCCATGGAGTGTGGAGATTTCCCATACTGTGCTGTGTAAGGGAAGCAATATAGGCATCGGGATCTGAATAGTTTGGGTTGGAAAATAGCTTCCTAAGTATTCCTTTGGTGTGGCCATCACCAAATCATTTAAAGGCTCTAAGTCTTCCTTGGATTTCTGTAACATAAAGACACTGATACATGGTTTATATTGTTTGGGTGAACATTTGTTCACTGGCATCTACATTATCTACAATATGGTAAACTACAGAGTACCCAAGAAGCTATTTAGTTGAGTTATTTTAGAAATTGTATCTGTGTGTGTGTGTGTGTGTGTGTGTGTGTGTGTGTGTGTGTCTAGCCACACTCTAATGCAGAAAGCGAATTCTGCACACTCCAAATTAGCTCTAGCTCTTGACTGAGGCTGAGTAACTTCCTCATCTTTCTTTTTCTTTTTCTTTCTTTTCCTTTTTCTCTTCTTGTTTTTGACAGAGGATCTTACTATGCAGTTCAGTCTGGCCTTCAACTCACTTTGTAGCCCAGGCATCAAACTCACAGGAATCCTCCTGCCTCAGCCTCCTGAGTGTTGGGATTATAGGCATGTACCACCACACCTGGTTACATCCATCTTTCAAAACCATGTTTCTTTCATTCTTTTTACCTTAGTTGACCTCTCATGGCAATTATTATGTGTTAGATTCTTCCTTAATGCCACATGCTTCCTCTGTGAGTGATATACTCTTTAGGTATAGCTCTCCTCTCCCCTCGCTTGCCCTCCTCTTTCCTCTCCTCTCCTTTTCTCTGCTCCCATCTCTTCTCTTCTCCATTTTTTCTCCTCCTCTTGCCCTTTCTGCTCCTTTTTTCCCTATGAAATTCTATTAAACATTAGATTGCTTCAAGACTCCATCCTAAGAGACTATTTTTCCTCTGTGCAGTAGCTACAGGGACACTCCATGTGCCCATAATTTTAAATCCCTTCTGTGCCCAAATAACTCACAAGATACCTGTCTAACACAAACTTCCTTTTTGTGCTCTAGAATTGATCCAATCAAATGACTGCGAGGCACCTATTTTCACATAATGAATCTGACAATTTATCCCTGAATCTGATATTTTTCCATAGTCTTTACTATGTTGCCCCGTCTTTTATATCATACACTATCTTTGACAGCTCCTCGATTATCACATGTCCCCCATGGGCACCATCGAGTTTTACCACTTTTCCTCCTGCATATTTCTTTCCACCAAGAATTTTCATCCTCCATACCACGGTGATTTTGAGCTTCGCTTTTGAGGACTGTCCTGTGTCTCATAGGAGATTTCAAATCACCTTTGTTCTCTATACACTAGACGCCCCAACACCATTTCCCGAAGTTCTGTAAATGAACAATTCCTCCAGGCACTTCCAAACGTCCTGTGCTGAGGATAGAGAGCAAAATCACTCCCACTTGCCAGTCCCAGTTCTGGCCATCTCACCTTGACCATGTGGCCGCATCCTTGAGGCCTTCTCCGGGGACAACTACGGGAGTTTCTCACTGGCCACCCACATCCACTATGCCCTGCTGCTTTTTCCTTCCCCTTCTTACTCTGTGGGGCAGGATCGCTTACAGTTAAGGTAAAACAACTAAAAGCAGGCGTCAGCGTTCTGCTCCGTCACATGCACCGTGTAATCTAGGCAAGAAAATCAAAGGATCCATTCCTTGATCGTTTTGGCCATTAGAGAAGAGTGCAGTGAAAAGTTTGGAAGGGATGCTATGTGCATGGAGCCTACTACGCATGTGTGGTGCTGGCCCTGCTCTAGTGGTCACTAGCTGTGGTATCCAGCAGAGTGCAGCCAGGCCCGCCAGGCTCAGTCCCTCTTCTTTCACTTAAGTCGGCATTACACAAAGCTCCCTTCGTGTCTGGGTATAGAACCTTGCTTGTGTTGTTTGTGCGCTTTCCTGTTTGTCCACAATGTCTGTATACAAAGTCCTCAGGTCCTGCTATTATGTCAGGAGTGATCTTCCTTCTGGTGTTCCACCATCTTAGTGTAGCACACTCTACGCCTCCTCAGCCTTCAGAACAACTGACACTTTTATAGAGAAGCCTAACTCTGTGACTAGATTTATTATCTGCATTTAACCCCTAGGTAGTATCTTTTACTTGTTTAAAGCATTATTTCATTCTCTACTATTAGTTTTGTGTATTTCTATATTAAATATACTCTTCCACTTGAGTACAAATTTTTTGAGAGCAAATTTTGTTGATTTTGCTTTCACTCTTTGGGTTTTAGTTTTGCTTGTTCTTAGATCCATGCCTAGCATCACTATGAATTTATTTCAGACATTCAATAGATAACTTACATTGTATAAAGGTATATAGGTAGTTTCAGTAGATAAAGAATTTTGGAGAGAAGTTAATGTATGTTCCCTTGTAATAAAGACATGTCTCACGTAGATTTCTAGGAAAAGAAAGAACTCAGAAAAAACTTTTAAGGAGGAAGTTGTGGTCAGGCTTTGCTAGGGAAACAATTTTACACAGGACACATAGTTTGTAGGGTTATTTTATAATATTCATCCAGAGGATCAAAGGCAAAAGTTATCGAAGTTCGTGCACTAGAGTGCCTGTTATGGTTGATACATTGTGTCAACTTGAGGAATCTAGAGGTTTAGCTGAGTGACTCAGGAGGAAGCTGGGGTTTCCTTTGTTAACATCCTGAGCCTATGGAAGAGGAGGGCATAGAGATTATGTGAGAGGTTTACGACCCCTGGGTGGGGTAGGTTGTTTACAATGTAGGGAAGAAAAGGCCGCTTGCAGCCATTCCTCCTTTTTGCTCTGGTGGTTTTTGCTGTGCTCTGCTGCCATAAACAGTTTGCCCTCTGCCATGTGCCATTCTGCCTCAGAACCAGCCAAGTACGGACTAAAACCTCCACAAACTGTAAGCTAAATAAACCTTTCCTTCCTTCATTTTGGGTGTTGGGTATTTTGTCTCAGCAACAAAAAAAAAATAACCAAGACAGAATTTGGTACCGAGAGTGGGGTCGTTGCTGTGACTATACCTGACTATGTGGTTCAAGAACCTTTGGAAATGGCTTGTGGAAAGAGTTTAAAAAGATTTGGAGATGTAGCCTAAAAGTGATGTGCTGGAATGCCTTCGGCTGCTCTGTATGGGAGATTCTGGTCAGAGTTCAGAAGACCAGAAGGCCAATAGAAATCCTCCCAATACAGACTGGGTTCGAAAGGTTTCTGTTGGAAAGGACTGCATTGGTTGCTAGACTCCAGAGGATGTATGTTATGGCTTGGCAGAAAGTTTGTCTGCATTTTGCTCATGTCCAGAGACTTTGCCTAAGACTGAGATTAAGGGCGGCAGCAAACTGATTAATCTGGCCAAAAAAATTTCAAGGCAGTCAAATATTGGGGCAATGGCATGGTTATTGTTGGGGGCTTTTAGCCAGATTTATATTGACAATCAAAAAAAAAAAAAAAGAGCCCAGCAGGATGATTTAAAATGTTGTGAGTTTGGCCAAAAAAAAAGCTCCAGTAAATCTATAGACTGCAAAGATAAGGCTGAGGAGGTCTCTACTGCTATAAAAAAAAAAGAAGAAAATAAAAAAAGATGGCCTGAGGACATCACAACAAGCAGCAAGTCTCCACTGTTTCCAGCCTTAGAACTATAAAGGCGAGAGACCTTGCCTTAAAAAAAAAGCTAAAGAGCACCATGTTCCAAAATGGTGGCAGCGGCCACACCAGATTCCAGGACGGAGGTGGCATAGAAAATTTGCTCCTCAAAATCGAGATTTCATCTCACCCCAGTAAGACTGGCCAGTATGAAAAAGTCATCCAATTACAAACGCTGGCGAGGATGTGGAGAAATAGGGACTCTATTACACTGCTGGTGGGAATGCAGACTGATGCAACCACTGTGGAGAGCCGTTTGGAGATTTCTCAGCAAACTAGGTCTAGAGGTTCCATTCAAACCAGCTATTCCTCTTCTGGGTATTTTCCCAGAAGATCTGAAAACATCATATCACTCTGATATATGTGCACCCATGTTTATAGCACCACAATTTGTAATAGCTAAAATGTGGAAGCAACCCAAGTGTCCATCCACAGAAGACTGGATTAAAAAATTGTGACATTTCTATACAATGGAATATTATTCAGCTATAAAGAAAGACAGTTTTGGGGACTTTGTAGGCAAGTGGTCAAAACTGGAGTCCATACTCATAAGTGAAATAAATGAGCGGTACATGTGCAGGCAACGTACTGTATCACTGGTGTAAGAGCCTGAGGGTGGGAATATAAACTAAGAGACATGAAAGAAATCTGTTCAAAAACAAAGAACAGATGGGACAAGGGAAAGGAGAAAAGAAAGAGACAAAAATGTATGTATGTATATATGAATATGCATATATGCAGGAGGGCTAACATGGTTCTACTATTGTATTATATCACTTAATGCTAAGGAATAATCGATGACGGGTTATTTGATCAGTCCTGTATGTCTGTATGTGTTATCCTGAAGACACACTACGAAGATATCAATATGCAAAGCAGCAACTATTGGTGGTTTTTTCTTTTTTTTGTCTTTGGTTTTTTGTTTTTTGTGTTTTTCTGTTGTTGGGAGGATTAACTGTCTGACCAATTTTGCATGTTTGTATCTGAGTTCATATATATGCACTTCGAAGATATCAACAGGTAAAGCAACAACCACTGTTTTTTTTGTTTTGTTTTGTTTTGTTTGTGGTACCAGGAACCGAACTCAGGACCTTGCACTTGCCAGGCAAGCGCTTATTCAACTGAGCTATATCCCCAGGCCCTAACAACCACTGGTGAGTCCATGTCACCTTGTCTGTAGATCAGTTTTGATTGTACTATTTTTATGCTAATTTGTGTTTGTTTGTTAATATGTTTTTGTGCTTTTATTTAAAAAAAAAATTGGATTCAGTGTGCCCAGCGATCCAGGCACTCAACCCCTATGGCCAAGAGAGAGGAAAGTTTGGCTACTGCTCCAGGTGGCAACAGGCCTTGGCATCATCCACGTGGCCTTGGCTTTAGGTGCAAGGAAAATACAAGAGTTCTGAGGTTAAAGAGGCTTCCACCCAGATTTCAAAAGGCCTGGGAGGCCAGGCAGTGTGCCCCTGATAGGGCAATGTGTGAGGTTGTGAGTGTAAAGCAAAAGGTGCCCTGGAGACCTCAAAAGTTTAAAAAAGCCAAAAGTATAGATCATCAGAGAAAAGCTGCAAGGAGGGAGCAAAGCGGGCCTAAGAGAGAAGGTATAAAGGCTGTAACTGCCAGAAGTGCCATAGGGGTGGACTCATGCAAGCCCTTTAGAGCTCACAATATACACCATGTTGCTTCAGATGCTAGATGTAAAATTACAGGACACAATGTTAGCCCTGCTGGATTTTGGACTTGCTTTGGTCCCAATGCTCTATATTCCACCATTGGTGCCTTCTGGAATGATAACGTTTATTTTGTGCCTTTAAATGTTGTGTTTAATTTTCATTTGTATGGGGGCAAAATGTTATGGTTCTGATATAAGCAAGTCTTTATATCTAAAAACTGGTTTAAAAAAATGTCTGGTTGCCAATTTGACAAGGGGCGGAATGTTATGGTTGATACATTGTGTCAACTTGAGGAATCTAGAGGTCTAGCTGAGTGACTCAGGAGGAAGCTGGGGTGCTTCCTTTGTAAACATCCTAAGCCTATGGAAGAGGAGGGCATAGAGATTGCATGAGAGGTTCACGACCCTTGGGTGGGGTAGGTTGTTTACAATGTAGGGAAGAAAAGAAGGCTGCTTGCAGCCATTCTTCCCTTTTGTTCTGGTGGGTTTTGCTGTGCTCTGCTGCCATAAACAGTTTGCCCTCTGCCATGTGCCATTCTGCCTCAGAACCAGCCAAGTATGGACTAAAACCTCCACAAACTGTAAGCTAAATAAACCTTTTCTTCCTTCATTTTGGGTGTTGGGTATTTTCTCTCAGCAACAAAAAAAAAGTAACCAAGACAGTGCCACAGCATCCAGCCGGGGGCCCAGGTCCCACGGCAGTGTTCTGCACGAGTCGAACTGGCGACCTGAAGCCCATGACAATGTCCTCTGTGAGTGCGAGTGGAGGCCTAGAGCCCATGACAATGTCTCATGCAAGTCTGTATCAAAGATCCTCACTGGGAAGCTCAAAGGTCAGTGGTGGAAGCTAGAAAGTCTGCACCAATCCAATGAATGATCTGTGCCAACATACTGCGGGATCTACACAGGAGCCAGGAAACAACAGCAGTGCTCAAGGTAAGGACGAGAGCTCCTCTGAAACGAACTGCAGCTATCCTTAGCAACAGGGAGGTCTGAGCTCCTCCGACGGTAAGAACAGTTCAGTTCACATCAGGAAAGCCAGTGTGACAAGCTTCTGCAGAGAATCAATTGCACAGCTCTTCTTCTTTGGCTTTTGTATGTTGGCAACAATCCTCAAGTGGGCCCTCTATACCCAACACCACGCTGACTCAGTTTATCTAGGTGTCACAAGTTGATCATTAGTTAATCCACCACAGAAGTTTATCCAGTGAGACCACTGTGGGCAACTGTGTGTGGATCCTGCTAGAGACCAAGCAGGAGGCACCGGCAGTGAAGCCATAGAGAACTCGTCTGCTAAGGGAACAGAAGAGGAGGATACTGAGCTGAAAGCTCCCATCACCTGTGCATAGAGTCCACTTCAGGGGCACTATTCTCCTCTCTTCCATTCACCACTTGCATCTACGAGGCTGAGCTGACCTCTGCAGGCTTTCTGAGTGGTACAAGCAGGGAATTCCCAGTACAGGAAGTGAAAGAGCATCTATAACATCTAGCTAATCTAACTTATATTCCTAGACCTTCTATTAAATGAAATTGAATTTCACATATTTATTCTCTATTTGTTTATTCACATCGTGACCCTTTTCTGCTGTTTGCTTTGTCTGCTTATAATCTCAGAAGGTCTCAGTACGGCTTTTCTATGTACCTTTTTCTCTCATCTATTTTATAGTTTTGTCTATTATAGTTTTGTCCCATGCGTTTTGTTTTGTTACAGCTCTAATTTTCTCTCTTGCTTCCAGATCCCAAGGTAGTGAAATGATTACATCTTTTTTTCTAATAACTTTATGTAAAATATGATGTGTGAATCTTTTTACCTATGATTCGCTTATAATACTCTGGTGCCTCAAGGCAATGCAACAGGGATCCTGTGAGCCTGATTCTCCTCATCCTCACCAGAATTTCCTGTCAGCACTTTTTTTAATGTTCTGTCTTCATTTTTGTTTTGAATCATTCTGGTATATGAGTAGAAGTGTCTCACTCTTAAATAAATATGTATGTTCCTACTGGCTGACAATGTTGAAAATATTTCCATGGGCTGGCTTGACAGCTTACATCTCCTTCAGTGCAGTGTTCTTTTTCTTCTTTCCTTAGTTTTTTTCTTCTTTCATTCTTTCTACTGTTGAGTTTTCGGGGTACTTTATAAATTTTAACTATTACTTCTTGTTGGATATGTGGTTTTCAAATATTTTCTCTTAAAAGAAAGAAAGGGAAATTATGCATGTATGAAGTAAAATTATGTATGTATGTTGAACTACTGACTTCTATTGCTTTACTGAAAGGAACAGTTAATGATGAACTATTTGATCAATCTTTCATGTCTCTATTTGTTCTCCTGAGGAACCACTTTGAAATTATCAATAGGTAACACAACAATCATTGTTAATTTCCTACTACTTTGTCTGTAACTCTGTACTGCTTGTATTGTTCTTATGCTATTTTGTAAATGGATATCTGTTAATATGTTTTCCTTTTATTTTTAAAACAATTTAAAAAAAATATTTTCTCTTAATTTATAGGTAGGTTTTGTTGTTTTAATAAATCTTTCACATTATATATTTTGAACTCTAATGATATATGATTTATAACTTTTTCCCCTTTTCATATGGTGTTTCCCCTATTCTTAAAGCATTCTCTCCATTTCATTGTTTATATTTTTATCTATATGCCCACTATGTGTTAGGAAGTGCTAATGTTGCTTTGCTTCCTTGTTTGTCATGATAAGGTGGGTTCTCCCGAGCAACAGAACCAGTGGCAGAAGACAAGAGAGTTATTAGGGGAACAGGCCAACAAAGCTCTGGAGGGCTAGCAGTCCCTCAACACAACTTCTAGTTGTCTCCAAGTAGAATCCTTAGGAAAACCTGTTATGAAAGACACAGTACAAATCTGAAACCTTGAATCCCAGGGCCCCCAGTGATTTAAGGCCCAGTCTGAGGACAAGCAAAGACCAAACCATCACAGCTCAAGCAATGAGGTGAGAGAGCAAATGCTCCATTCTGCCACCTGCCCTCTTCTATCCAGTGCCTCTGTAGACTGCACAGTGCTTTCCCATACAATGGAGCAGAAGTGACTTTAGTTGCTTTTTTAATTAGAACACTACTCCAGGTGTGGTGGTGCATGCCTGTGATTCCAGTACTCAGAAGGCTGAGGCAGCAGGAGTGCTGTAAGTTTGGGGCCAGCCTGGGCTGCAAAGTGAGTTCAAGGCCATTCTGAACTACATAGTGAAACTCTTTTTCAAAGACTCCCTCCAAAAAGTGTGGTATTTTTATACAATGGAGTATTACTCAACTACAAAGAAAGATAAACTTGAGGCTTTTATAGGTAAATGGATGCAACTAGAGACCATACTCGTAAGTGAAATAAACCAGATCTGCATGTGTAAACATCATCATGTCTCCTTGGTGTAAGAACATGAAAGAGTAAATAAAACCTGAAAAGTATACTAGGTTTTGGGGAAGGGAAAGAAATGGCTCAAAAGAAAAGAACAACTGAGATGGAAGTAAGGAGAGAAAGAAAGGAAGGGTAAATATAGGTACAGATAGATAGATATAGGTAGATATAGAGAGAGATAAATATTAATTACACTAATAATTTCTATTGATTTATTGAAAGGAACAGGTAATGCTTTTTTTGACCAACTTAACATGCTTCTATCTGGTAATCTGAACAACTACTTTGAAGACAACACTTTGCAATATAACCACCATTGTTAAATTCTTATCATTTTGGTTTTTGAATTTCTGTACAATTTCTAATATTATTTTTATTATGTTTTATTCTCTTTAAAATAAGAGACTCCCTTCCAAAATAAGAACACTGATCTCTTCTAGACACACCAGAAATTATTCAACAAAATACTGCACCTCTGCCCCGATCCAGCTTACATCAAATACAGCAGCAATTAGCATTCAATCCATCAACAGTAGATGCAGAGACTGTTTTCCTGCTTTATTCATTGGTGTACCTCCATCACCTAGAATAAGTTTAATACATACTCAAAGTTTGATCAATGTAAAACACAAAATAGTGACACAAAGTTAGAAAGCAGTCTCTCCTACCTTGCTCATTATACCTTAGTGACTGACCCCTGAAGGAAGCCTGAGTTTTAGAAAATGCATCTGAGGAAAGAAATCCTGAGTAACTTGACAAATTAATCCCTTCACTAATATTGCTCTTGTTGAATTCTATCCACCTAGTTGATATGTGCAGCTACACATGTCCACAGAAACTCCAGGAATACAAAGGAGATTAATGAGGTCGAGCCTCAAGTATTTTATTTGTTCCTAAGAAAATGTACCAGACATTTATGCCTGCACAGTTCTCACCCACTGAGACAAGTGATGTATGCAGGAAAATGTCCTCACATGTTTGCACCAAGACGTGCGATTACTTGTGATGAGAAGTTAAGAGTTTTTTCCAAAAAATATAATGAGTAACAAAATAGCAGAGGGGAAAAAATCATAGTAATTGTGCTCAAATTTTACAACACTAAATCTCTGGAACAAAGTGAAATATTTGTAATCACTTTGGACAACTTTCTGCTTCTGTGTTTTACTGCCTTTAATTTGATTTCCTTTGTCTGCGTGGCCCACATACGCGGTGCCTCCACGTGTGAAATGCTGGCTGGAGCTGATGTTGGAACGTACATGGCTGCACAGTACAGCACAGGATTTGACATCAGTCCAGATCCAAATTCCACATGCTAACAGCTATGCACACCCTTCAGGTGTCTGTTTCCTCTTCAGAAAACTGAGATTGTCGACCTCATCTGGCTAATATGAGGATCGCAAGTACTAAATACAAACACAGCTCTAATAAGAACAGACTCTCCTCTGCTATGGTAAGTGTTTCCTAAAGGACCTTGTGCTCAGATTTAATCTCAGAAAAGTCCATGTAAATTGAACTTGGAAAGACCCTGATCACAAGACCTCTCTGACTTCTATCAGGTATGCAAGTGCGGATGGAGCCCAGGGCCTCATGCATGAAGACAGTCACCCTGCTGCCGGGCTACACCTTTACCCCGAATTTGTCTGTCTTTGGAAGGAGACGAGAAACTTGGAGACATGCTGGAGAGATGTTACAGGAGCAAACGTGGAATACAGTTGATGTGCATTTGTGAAATTTAACAGTGATAATTCAGACTTTTCAAAATTTTTCAAATTGAGTTCAGTTTAACTGATAGATATGGCACCATGTGATGTTTTCATAAGGTATGAACTTAAACATCTACCGTCTCAGACATTTATTATTTCATTATGATGAAAACTTTTAAAGTCAGTTCAGCTGTTTGAAATGTGTAGTTCGTCACCGTTGTCAGTACAATAGCAGAGGGGTGCTTCTTGTTCCAATCTCACTGTAAGTGTCCCTTAATCTACCTTTCTCTAACCTCACCCCACCCTCTGGACACCATCAGTCTATTGTCGAATTCTATGACATCAACGTTTTAAAATTTTAAAGATTACACAGTGTGTGCCTTTCTGTGCCTCATTTTGTTAAACATAGTAAACTCCAGGCACATCCACATTGCTACAAGATTGTGTTTCTTTTATGACTAAATAGTGGGATTTTTTTGCATACATGCACTATGTTTTCTTTTCTTCTTCAGTTACTAGGCACTTCACCTGTTTCTGTTTCTAAGCTATTGTGAAGAGTGCTGCAGTACATGTATTTTTGACATGCTGATTTCATGTTTTGATTATCCACATAGCAGTAGGATTATTGATCACAGGGTCATTCTACATTTAATCTTTTGAACAACCTCCACGCTGCTTTGCATAATAGCACACCAACAGTGTGCAAGGGTCCCCCCTTTCCTTGTATTTTAGTCAGCACTTGTTAAATTTATTGTTTTGGATAGGAACCATTCCTTTTTTGTTCTTTCAACAAGATGTGAACATTTTAATTTAAAATCAATAAATCACAGTTCTGTCTTGTTTTTAACATTGTTTTGTTTTAAAACCACACAGTTCAGCATTAACAAAATTATATTTCTATAGCAGGTTATTTTATTTAGGTAAGTAAAGAATAACCTCTAAGGTTATATGACAAAGTCTAGTGCCAACAGTGGACATGCAGATAATCATTAAAGAAGTATAAATATAAACCCTAACTTCTAGCAATAAAAAGCTCTATGTAGAGTCACAGCCTAATGTGGAGGCTTTGGCACATGTTTCCTAGTCATGGTCTTTATGTTTGTGATGAGGGTGCCTTCCTGAGTGGATAGGTTGGGTTGTATGTACCTTGTCAGTAGTTGTGTGGGTGAATGCTGGTACTGAAGATGCTACCCATGAAATAGCATACAGCAAGATGTGGAGCCTGTGATAGCAGCTGTTCTCACTGGGATGCAGTGATCTCTCACGGTAGCTTTGCCTTGCACTCATGGACAGTTGGTGACGGTGAGCATCTCTTCATATTCCTGCTAGTTGTTTCTCCTTTTGAGGAGAAAGGTGTAAAGGTAAACATTCAAGAATGTTTACCCAGTAAAGGGTAACATTCAAGGGTGTTACCCATTTTCTCATCCCAATTATTCATATTTTTTAAAATTTTATTTTAAAGACAAAAGAATGGAGACATATGAACCAGAAAAGCCATAAACAATACAGAAAATACAAAGTTATACAGAATATAGAAGGGAATTAGCACTGAATGTTGTATTACATAGTTATAGTCACATTAGTTAACACAAAAACATTAAAGGAAATACCAAATTATAGAGAAGATAGTAGGGAATTTGCACTGGATGCTGTATAATATAAAGTTATCTTCACTTCTGTTAATACAAAAGTGATTGAGGAAATACAGAATTATAGAGAACATAGTAGGGAATTAGCTCTGGATGCTGTCCTTCATAATGTTACCTTCACCTTTGTTACTCAGTTACACAGATGATGGCCCATTTGATCATTCAATTTTTCTCCTCCCTCATCTCCGTTGCCCTACCACTCAATCAGTCATCTTCCCTGTGATAATAACTGTACTCCTGGGTTTATCTATATCCTTGGACTCTCGCCTTGGGAGGAGATATAGCTGCCTCAGACTATACTATAACATACATGGGTGTATACAAACTGCCATGGTTGGAGGTGGGAAAGCACATATGCTCACAGTGGACCACCCGGCTCCACCCTGTTGTCATGCTATGGGTGGGGGCAGGTCCAGTCCGTGAGGTGCCCTGAGCGGGACCCTCAGCAGAGCAGCCGCAGGGCCCTCAGCGGAGCAGCCGTAGGGCCCACTGCAGAGCAGCATCGGGGCCCACAGCGGGGTAGTCACGGGACCCACTGGGGCACAGCCGGGGGGCCCACAGTGGAGCAGCCACAGGGCCCACTGCAGAGCAGCCGCGGGGTGTCAGCGGGGCAGCCATGGGGCCCACAGCAGTGCAGCCACGAGGCCCACAGCGGAGCAGCCACGGGGCCCACAGTGGAGCAGGCACAGGGCCCACTGCAGAGCAGCCGCGGGGCCCTCAGCAAAGCAGCTGCGGGGCACGCGCCCCCATCGAGGTGCCCTCTGTGACTCTTGGCTCTGTCCCGTTGCCTTGATGCCAGAGGCCCTTTCTTCTCCTCCCACCTCCTCCTGATCTCCAGCATTACCGTTCCCCACCCCTTGCAGCTGGGCAATGGGTCTCCAAAGCTGAAGCTGCAAATGCCAAAACGAGGGTATGGGCCAAGGGTGTGCTTGGAGCGGCGACCTCCTCCCTTTCCGTCTCGTCTCCCTCCGACTGCGCCATGGCAGATCTCTGATCTCCTCCAGAGGAGGTTTTGCTTAGTCTTTCTGAGGGTTTCAGTTCCCATTTCAGATCTTTCTCGAGTTCAGGATATCCACCTCTTTCCTTTCTGTCCTTCACATGTTGCTATATTCCTATGCCTGAGTGGCATTTCTCTGGGAGGTTCTCTCTCTGTTGCCTACCCGGTCGCCAGGGGTTCATACAAGGTTCATATATGCAAGCAGTATGGAGACACTCTTGTTGCTCGTATTAGTAGTTTGGGGTGAGTCCTGAAGCCTGTAGACTCGTCCCATTGCTGTCAGGAACAGGTGGTGTTTGCGCAGGCCACCGAGGCTCAAGGTGCTCACAGAGGGTGTTCAGGGTGGGAGCTGAAGCCCAGTAACTCAGTTCATGCTTCCTGCTTGATGTTGGAGTGAGAAGGGCGTGGGGCCATGTGATCCATCTCCATCTGCAGCTCTCTCTTGCTGTTGTGCTCCAGTTCCCATTTGTTCCTTGGCTGGATCCCTTGGAGTTGCTGTGGCTCTGATGTCGCTGCCGATGCACCCCACTGCTCCCCACTGGCAGCCGCCCACACAGTGGAGAGGCAGGAGGCCACAGCCTCGAGGCAGGCATAGAGCTGGGTGTGGTGGGATGTGTACTGGCTGCTCTGGCTCCACCTTGCCTCCAGGTGCTGATTAGGAAGGTTGCTGCAGGGTGGGGACTCCACTTCAGTGGCTGTTGCAACCTCTCATCCTCACACTGGATTTGACAACTGTTTCCAACCACCATTGCCTCTTTTCCTGGCTGTGCCCTCTCCTCTCCAGACCTGGACCAGCTCTTGGAACTCCGCTCTCCCCTGGCCGAGTCAGGAGGCTTCCATGAGTGTAGGTCTCCGAAGCTGAAGCTGCGATTGCTGGAACGAGGGCTTGGGCCAAGAGTGTGTTTGAAGCAGTGGCTTCCTCTTTCTGCGTCTCTTCTCCCTCCGACTGTGCCATGGTGGCCCTCCGATCCTTTCCTCCAGGAGAGGTTTTGCTTGGTCTTTCCTAGGGCTTCAGTTCCCATTTCAGATCCTTCTTGGATTCAGGGTACACACCTCTCTCCTTTCTGTCTTCATATTGCTATATTCCATTGTCTGGGTGGTAATCCTCTGGGAGGTTCTCTCTCTGCTGCCTACCCGGTCGCCATCTTCCCGGAAGTTATTCATATTTTTGACATTGAATTTTTGAATAATGTTTTTCAATATTCTGGGTTTCAACCTCTTGCCAGATGTACAGTTTGCAAATATTTTCTCCCATTCTGTAAATTGTTTTGAAATCTTCTTTTGAAAATATATTGTCTATTCCAATGTCCTAAAGTGTTTCTTCCAGGTTTTATTCTAGAAATTGTATAGCTAAATCAATTTTGAGGTGATTTTTCAACTAATAAGAGATAGTTGTGTATTTCAGCATGAGTTTACATCTAGAGTCTCTGTTAAATTCCACTGGTCTATATGTGTTCATATACTAATATCATGCTCTTTTGATTACTATATCTTTATAATACATTTTTGAAGTCATATAGTTTACTGCATCTTGTTCTGTTCTTTTTTTCCAGACGTTTTTGTCTATTCAGGGATTTTATTTATGCTTCATATTAATTTTAAGATTTCTAGTTCTGTGAAGGTTAATGGTGTTTTGACAAGGATTGCACTGAATAGGTAGATTGCCCTGAATAATGAGGAAATTTTAACAATATTGATTGGCTAGTTCATTGTTTTAACCCATGACAAAGAGATGTCTTTCCACATGTTTTATCTTCTTCAGTATGTTTGATTAGTGTTTGTAATATATATTGTAGTGACTTTTCACTTTCTTAGTTATTATTTCTAGGTATTCTTTTGCAGTTATTTTAAATAAGATTGCTTTTCTTGCCTCTATATTTGATAAACTACTATTGCCATATAATGCTGCTAATGGTTTTTGTATGGAATCTTTTATCTTTGATTTCTAAAAGTTTATTTATGGTACATAATACATAAGATATTTTCAGTAAATTTGGAAATAATCTTAACCTAATTTAGTGCATTGTGAATTCTGCATCATTTGAAAAGGGAATCATGTACATTTTAGTTAACATTGGCTGAATTTTTTCATGGTTTTCTTCAAATGAATAGTAAAAGCTATCGTACCGGATCTCTGCTCGGAGAAAGGGGAGAAGGACCCACCAGAAGAGACCGTGGCAGGTAGTAAAAGGGGAGAGATATAGAGAGGGAAAACAGGCCATGTCCAGGTGATGCGCACCCCAGCTCCGTGCTCGGCGGGGAAGGGAGGAAGGGATGTGGGTGTGCACACACATGTAGCTTGGCCTCCCGTTGCGTTCTTCACTGCGTGTGTGTTTGTGACAAACATGCCGGCCAGCTCTATTGTTGGGATCACTTTCCAGATAAGGAAACAAAAACCAAAACGTTTCAGTTACTCATCCCAGTTCACGCAGCCAAGGAGGGACCAGTTTACAGACGTATGCTGCATAGCTGCACCCTTCCAGAAAGGAGCACACACTCAAGACTCTCGGAGTTCTCATTTTTCCACCCTTCAGAATAGCAGTGAATAAAATAGTGCATTTACTTTCACGTGTCTTCATATTTCACAATCTGTGTTTCACAAGGCAAAGTTTCCAGGAAGTATTGAGTCTTGGCTATAGAAAGTGGAAAAAGAAAGAACATCAAATCTTTTTCTTCGGGATAACCATGTTCATTGCATTATGTTATTTTGGGTTAATATAACAAAGTTCTCAGAAAACTGTTGGGAAAAATGATTTTTATCAGTTACAGAAACAAACGTTTTCACATACAGAAGTAATATAGACTGCTTTGTGCTCCCTCAAGAGCACTTCAAATGAGACCCAATTATACCACCTTGGGAAGGGTGACCTGAGGTCACACTCAAATTAGGACCCAGGGATGAAACCAGTAAATTTCCTCTTATGGAAAATCTCACCATGATAATTAGCTTTGTGGAGCCTGGTTATGTCTTCATTAACTTCGGATCCTTCTTGGCACAGGTTCTGACATGGCCCTGATGCAGACATTTTTATTTTGTTTGTGTTTTGTTTTGATTTATTTTGTTTTGTTTGTTAAACATTAGCCAATCTTGGAGTTTTATGAAGCAGGCTTATGCTATCATAGTAAAATTTTTCTCATTAATTAAACACTACTCCAAACACTTCTTGCCAACATGAAGCTTTAAAAAAGAAAGATGGCAAGTTAGAGATTTAGCATTTGGCATGATTTAAAATTCCCAGGTGAAAATTTAAAAAAAAGTGTAGAGCTCAGAATCAAGTGTGCTTTGTAACCAGAAAGCCCTACGTTTGGAGACTCAGTCTAAGCCAAGTCAACCGGCTGCTTTACTCCTGTTTCTTCTGATAATAAGACAGCGAGATCAGATCCTGCGTACAATCCTGTGAGCCCTACTCCTCCTCTGGGCATGCTGATGAGGAGAAACTATCGGAAAAGTTCAAGTCTCTCTCACGTGTCAAATCTGCATAAACTTCAAAGAATAGGAAAAATGACAATGATCATGAGAGACCGAGAAAGCCAAAGAAGAAGGGGATGAGGAGAGGGTAATGGCAACAAAATTAAAATTAGGTAAAAGAATGGTTTCTGATGATCTACAACACAATAGGCTGCCCATGGTTAACAATAGTAAAATACATACTTCAAAATAGCTAGTACGGGATGTCAAAGACACCCACACAAAATAAGGGACGCGTAAGGTGATGAGAATGCTAACTATTCTGATTCCATCTCTACATTGAGGGCAGTGCGTGATAAACTGGACATGCACCCAACAGATGTCCATGTGAGATGAGAAACCTGAATAGAAATACAGAAACATATGCAACAGTGGCTTCACTTATTTCCTTCTTGAATGAGTCACTTTCCCTTCCAGTGCCTCAGTTTCATCTGTGAAATGGGTTCTAACATATTCTGATTCTACTTTTAGCTCTATAGCTTGGTAGAAAATTCTTTTCCTAAACATATATTCCAGTTCCAAAAAATTTATATAACTTCCCAAAAGTGTGCATAGCTAAAGTCAAATGATTTATAAAACTCAAAGAAAAGAAGGGTGAAAGAACAAGATGAAAAAAGCACTTAAAGTGAGGGGCTGAAATGCATGCATGCAGCAGGAACTTGCACAATTTTGAGGGATGGGTACTTGATTTAGCATTTAAGAAATTTCTAGAAACTAATGCCAAAGAAAGACTAGAAGCTTCAACTGCCATAATGTGGAAAAAGGTACATTTAGTTTCTTCTTTCTGTGGTACTTAGAAGGAAAAAGGTATGAGTATCCTGGGTGTAGAGTGAAGAGCATCCTGAGAACACAGTGTCTTTGTAACAGCAGGGATACGAGTACCATAAAACAGACCACTGTGTGGACAGCTCTCACAACTTGTTCTTTTCCAACCAACATAAACGCATGTGATAGGCTTTATGATGTCTGCATTATTCATGTGCTAAAGACAAGACTTTCCAAATAGTGCCTCCGAATGAAACTCTTCAACATAAGAACATTTGTAGTAATTTCTACTGCTCAGAGCACTATGTCACTTGCTTTGATGCCCCGCCTCTATTATACGTTCGTTCTTGAAATAAATGCAGAGTGCACAGCCTCTAACAGCAAAAAGTTTCTGACTTGGAGAAAGACAATCTGCATGTCAAACAATATACTTAAATAATTTACATACTTTAATATCCACTTTGTCATTCACACATAGTAGGAAATGTGTTTTGTTTTTTTTAATTCCCTGTAGAAGGGAAGGTGTGGTATGAATAACATCCTATCATCTGGTCTTCCGACACTGATCATTACCTGTCTGAACCTTATGTGCTCCTGGTTTTGAAAAATTCAGTGATATCCAGCATACATTTGTAATGATGGTTGTACCATTCAGAGTTTACTAGAGAAACAGATTTAACACAAGATATATACAAATGTACAACAAATTACAAATTCTGCTTACAATGGTCAGCTACAGGGTCAGATGAGGAAGTGTGCAGAGGGGTCTGCACACTGGAGATTGAAGAGCCCAGGCCTGGGGCCTGGAGCTCACCCCAGTATCCATGCAAGTCCATACCAAAGGCTGTTGGGTCTGTGACGAAATGCCAATGAATCTACAATGAAGGCCCGGAGAGCCAACACTAGAATGCTGAAGAGTCCCAGGTAGAAGCCTAAGCATGTGCACCGCAAGCCAGGAGACAGCCAAGCTGAAGGTGAAGACGAGCTCCTTGGAAGAACCAGCAGCCAGTCCTTCCTCAATTCCTTTTTTTATACAGTCTCCCAGCTCTGGGGAAGTGGGGGTGGTCCTCTACACCCACACCCTCTGCATGCCTTCCTCTTGCACAGGTTTAGGATGAATACAAATAAGCACCCCAGCTCCCTTCTGAGTCACATAGTCAACCTTCTAAACTTCCCAAATTAACATAATAAACAACATCCCGGAAGGGGAAGGGCATGTCCTTTTTACCCCAAGATTTACAACTGCTGAGTCACTCAGCCAAACCTCTAGACTCAAGTTGACCCAATGTATCAACCATAACAATGGTAAATACTGGATACAGTTTATTTAAGAAATATGTACAAGATTGTTACTATTACAAGCACCAATTTAAGTATTAAATCAGGAGTGGAAATAATGCGGTTATTATGTAGTGATAATGTACACAAAACCTGTAAAATAGTCTTTCAATAGAATTTATTGTTTTTAATGCCTTAAAAATAGTATAGACATTATTAAGTTATGAAAAAGGGATAAGCTGATTACAAATAAAAGGTCTCTCTATCTTCTAGCCTGCTCCCTGCTGTTTGAAAGATTGTATATGACAAAGTTACTGTAGCAATATTTTGCTTAAAATATAAGAATCCGCTTGAAACATGCTATCGTGATTTTGCCTTCAGCTATGCTACATCTGAGTGGTGTACACTTATCCGCAAAAAGTTTGTGTGGCTTTGTGATGAGTAATCTAATATGAACAAAAACTTACAACATATAATCCTCACCCTAGCTAGATGGATTAACTGTAAACCCTTAAAAACATTAATTAAAATTAATGTTACTAATATGCACACAGCACTGAGAGTATACCAAAGGATACCCTTTCTGGGCAGACAGCAGTTGCGGAATGATTTCCTTTGTAGCTGAAAGTTTTTTGTTGTTCTTGTTTTGGTCCTTTTGTTTTGATCTCCTCCCTTCCTTTTAATAAACGCAGTCTGGTGCCAAAGCACAGAGCTTGGGGAGCTCAGATCTGCTGATGTCAGCCCCCCTCACCACCATGCCTTTGCAGAATTGGGCAAGTCCCAAACCACAGAAGAGTATGTGCAACCCAGGGTTGGTGCCACTGGAATCAATACCAGTGTAGTTAAAGATTAATTAGAAAATTAGTAAGGCAGCACTGTCCTGTTCAGAGAAGACCAACTTCCATGCATCTGATTTTTTTTTTGCAAGAAGCTTATGTGAAAGGTTAAGAAAGAGCAATTTTATTTTGAAGGATAAGTTGAATTTGCGTAAGTGGAAAAGACCATGGACATGCTTTGTATTGGGTAGCTGAGACAGAGGAAGCAGTTGAAGACTGGAGAGGTAAATTTGTGAGAACAGCTGGTGGAAGCATTTGAGTGGACCTGATGTTTTCAGAGTGAAAACTGGGCTACAAGATTGGAAATGCTGCTGGGTGCCAGCTGATAGTGTACTTTGAATATCACAATAAAGACTTTAAACTATCCCTTAGGCAGCAACAAAACACTGAAGCATTTGTGAGAATAAGATTGATATCATGAGAAGGAACAATTTTGTAAAATATAAGTACAAGGCTAAGGTTTTTGTTAAAATGGAAACAGTAATATGTAGCTGTTACACAGAAAATTATAAATAAGGTAAATAGAATCTGTTTTCCTTAAACTGTAACAGTGTTAATAAATATGAAAGAGGGGCTGGGATACAGCTGTGTGGCACAGTGCCTACCTAGCAAGTGCAAGGTCATGAGTTTGACTCCAGGTACGCTCCACCAAAAAAAATACTAAATATTTGCTGCACTTTGATCTGTATTTATTCTAAGCACACTAAAACTGCATGTCATATAAAAAAGAGGCATACTGCGGTTAACATTTCTGAAATGTTTTACTCAAGATAATATGGAGATAGCATGGACTTAGAGTTAATGAAGAGTAGTAAGATTAAACCGTCCCACACATCTTTGGTTTCAACTCCAAGGAGATATATGCCCATGCACAGACATACACACGTCTCACAGGAATGCAAGTGTTTAGGTACGATATCACTACAACCCTTCTTTGGGCACAAAATACAAAAACAGTGAAAGAGCGAGGAAGAAGTCTAAGGTCATAAACATAAGCAAAACTACCAGCATTGAAAACAATGATGAAACTCTCAAAGAATATTTAGTTTGAACAAAGTGAAAATAATCGTTGATATAGTTGAGAATTAGAAAGCAAATGAAGAAATTATGAACTTTAAATGGAGACATAAAAATAGATGAAAATGGTAGGTTCTGCCAGTATTTAAAATTTTTAAAAAGAAGTCAACTTTCAGGGTAAAATTAAATATTTTTAAAACACAGGAATTATGTTCCTTGAGCTTTAATTAAACTTCTTAATAAGATATCCATGGACGTATTTAGTTGTGACTTTTAAGGTTAACTTATTCTCTATTGTTTTAGAAATTTTTAGATTTTTCCCTTTCAGTTGAATTTTTTTAAAAGTCTAAACATTAGCAGACTCTGTTATTTTAATTTATTTTTATGTCTCCATTTAAAGTTCATAATTCATTTGCTTTCTAATTCTCAATTATATCAACAATTATTTTCACTTTATTTAAACTAAATTCTCTTTGAGAGTTTTATTACTATTTTCAACACGAATAAGAATGATTGTTGAACTCCTATCATCTTGTATAGTGAAGCTCTGCATCATTTTCAAAGTTGTTTTTTATTTTTTTATTACTTGTTACTGTCTTGGACTCTTTGATCAATCTTATATTCTTATGTCTGGTGGACTGAGCAACTTTGCTGAAGATAATAGTAGGTAATGTAGCAACTATTTTTAATTCCTGTCATTTTGTTTTGAGGTCCTGTATTGTTTTTGTGGGTTTTTTATGTTGTTTTGACTTCGTCTTCACTGTTGTTTTGTTAGTTTTTTAAATTTTTAAAATAAAAAAGTTGTCAGAAAGTAATGGCTGTTTATCTAATAAAGGAAAACAGCTATGAACTTTTATAAAATTAGAATTTTATTGAAAACAAACAGCAAAGAAACAAAATTAAAAACTTCATATCATTCTTTTAAAAATATGACAATAATAATGAATTATAATAATAGACAACACTTTCAGCATTTCATTTGTATTTATTAAGTCCTCCAAACCCAACATGATCCTGGAGATATAGCTTAGTGGCACAAGCACCTGCCTGGCAAGTGTAAGATCCCAAGTTCAATTCCTGGTATCAAAAAAAAAACCCAAAACCTAACACAAGTGAGTATATTTATTTGATATTTAATAGAGAAAAGCCCTGAGTCATAAAAGAGTTACAAAGTTTTGTTGTTAGTCAGACATCCTGCGCTGATAAAAGTCTAGCCTTCAGATCAGTGGGTATTGTCAAAGTAATTTGTGCTTGTATAACATATTTGAACTCACCACAACTCCAGATTAAATATGGTAAATAAAACATATCACTGCACTTTAATTAACCACACACTATAGGACCAAATAAGATTTACCCAAGTGCATAATATAGTTTAACAGAGGATATTCTATAAATGAAACAGTTCTTATTACTAGATTAGAAGAGAAATGTTATTGAGTCAATAAATGACCACAAACCTCTTGGTAAAACACAATAACAGAATTATCTCATGGTGAAAAATAAAAGATTCCCCCTAAAGTAAAGAACAAAGGTGTTACTATTGCTCCTTCTATGCGACACTTTATTGGAGGCTCCAGCCGGAGTATGTAAGAAAAAAACAAAAGGTGTTGAGGTTCAGAAGGAAATAATTAAACTGTCTCTATTTGTAGGTCACATGATCTTATATGTAAGTTCCTAGGAAAAATTAGTTCATTGATTGTTTTAGAATATTTCTGAGTATGAATAACGGGAACATTCACCCTGGATGTGGGTGCAACCACCCAAAGTATGGGTAGTCTAGACAGATATAAAGGGAGAGAAGGAAAGCAGGCTGGCTGATGCCTCTGTTATTTTGCTGCTTTGCTGCCTTCTTCCTGCAAAGAACAGCTTCTCCTCTGTGATGTGCTACCACCGCACCTCCCAGCCTGGGAACCAGCTGCCTACTTCCTGAAACCTCTACAAACTCTGAGCAGAAATATATCTTTATTCCTTTCGCTTTTGGGGTTAAGTATTTTGTTTTAGCAATGAGAAAAGTAAATAAGACATATTCTTCTATCATTCTTATGTAAAAATTACTGAAACAAAAATACTTGCCATGGAGTCAAAAGAAAGCGCAAAAAATAAAAGAAAATCTCATTTCATCTATGCGCATGTGGATGAGATCTTTTCTAAAGAGAGAGTTTAAACTCAATGATGTTTGGGCATCATTCAAAGTTTGTAAGCCTACTAATAGTAATTTTTTCATAATATATCAGGTCAGCTACTGAAAAAATATCCCACCATTCTATAAGAGAAAAAATAAAAGCACTGTCATTGCTGGTATCTGGCTGTTCCCTCAAGGCCTTATTAGTTATTATGTGGGGAGTTTTGAAGGTGTCTAGATTAGAACATGTAAACTTGAATTATGCGTATACTACTGGTATTATGGGTGTGCTTAATGACAGCACTAACCTGGATGTGGGTGGTATCAATCAGTATACAATCTGAATGAAATGTAAAGAAAGAAAGGGAGAGCAGGCTTGCTGCTGCTGCTGCTGCTACTGCTTGCCGCCTTCTTTCTGCCATGCCATGAACTGTTTCTCCTCTGTGGTGCGTTTTTTCTATGTTACCCTAACTTTGAGCCAGCCAATTATGGACTGGAACCTCTACAAACCGTAAGCTGAAATAAACCTTTCTTCCCATAACTTGTAGGGGTTGCATATTTTGTCTCAGCAATGAGGAAAGTAACTAAGACAGTCACATTGACCGCTTTCTGATGAACTCACAAAATTCAGAGTGTTATCCATATCTGAATTTATTTGTTTATATTAACAAAGTTTACAAGAGGTAAGACATTTTGATTCTGGAGAATTTCATTCAGGGCTCAAGATAAATGTTAAGAGTCATGAAATGTTAAAATATTACAGTTAAGTATTGAACTTTACATTTCCTGACATTGCTTCATTTTACCTAACAACATCATCTACCTGTTAATACTAGTATGTTTCTATCACCAAACAACAATATTCTATTTTCAGTTTCAGTTTTTTATTCTGTTATTGAGACACACTAAATGATGGTGGACGCAACTTTAAAATTGGATGTTTCATTGCTGTGTTGTATTTCTCCTAAGATTGAGTTTGTCTCACGGCCAAAAACAATGTGGAAGTGACAATAAAATAATTTATTTTGATTCATCTTCAAATGAAAATAAAAACTAATCATCACTTCTGCCTCCTACATTCACCTCTTATCTATTGAGCGATGACTAAAGCCAGGGCAATGTATTAACACCAAGTCCATTACCACTTGCCCCTGCCTTCTTTATCAATGTGTCAAATGTAGTCTGGCACTGTGTCCCTGGTCTTATGATAGGAGTCCTCTGTGCTCCTCCTTGTGCTTAAATTTCCTTCACTTTCTCTGTGCTCTGAGCTCAGTTTTCATCAGAGCCCTTGGTTTTGGATCTGCATGTAAAGAACACTTTACATTTATACCATGCCAAGCTAGAGTTAGGCGTTACCTCACAATTAAACTTCAGGTGTGTAATTATTTCAAAACAATTTGGTGAAACATACTATCTGACTTCCACCTCTTCACAACTATAAAGTCCTACACACAAAGTGACAAAATGACTCTGGGAGTCTCTGCACCATGGTGAAGGAAGGCAGCAATTTAGAGACTTGAGGACTTACTTGAGGGCTGTATGCCCAGGAATCCCTTGCAAGTTTCTCCAGTGCAAGATTTCAAATCCCTCTATTGTAACCCAAAATCTCCAACCAATAACTCTCCTTTTCACCTGTGCTGGCCGTGGCAGGTATGGAGTGAATACCTGCAAACAAGGATATAAAATAAGATGATGTGAATCAAGACAAGTGAGGTCTTCGCCTTCCCCCTTTCTCGCCACAACAGAGATATATTTGGGGTATAAATGTCCACCTACCCAGTGTGAACTAGAAAGGATGGGGACTAGAACATATTCCACTCCCAAATCCCCGAGGTGAGTAGGGACAGAGAGGGCACTGAAATTCTTTTTTCTAATCCTAAAGCAACAAAAATTGAGTCCATCCGTTTTCCTTCACTGGTAACAGCTGAACCCATGCAGGAGGTAATCTTCCACCATTTTATAAAACTGAAGACAGTGAGATGTAAGAGTCAGGGTAATATTCTACATAGAAATTCTTTGTCCAAGGGACAGTCGGCTAAATTTTTTTCCCAATTTGGATTTTTCTTTTTACTCTACAGGTGATTTCTTTTGAAGTGCAAAAGCTTTTTAATAAGATGAGATCTCAATTGATTATTTGAAGTATTTCCTGTGCAGTTTGGTTTTTGTTCATGAACTGTCTACCTAACCCCTATGTCTTCAAGATTTTTACTTGCCTTTGCTTCCAGTAGATTTAGTGTTTCTGTTTTAATATTTAGATCTGTGATCCATTTTGACTTGAGTTTGGTGCATGGTGATAGACATCAGTGTAGTTTCAGTCATCAGCAAGTGACAAGCCATTTTTCTCCAGCATCATTTATTAAAGAGGCTATCTTTATTCCAGTGAGCTTGTTTGGCCCCTTTGTCAAAGACAAGGTGGCTGAGTGTGTTTGTAGTTATGGCTGGTACTTCCAGTGTGTTTCACTGATCCTTAGGTCAGCTTTTTGCCAGTATCATGCTGGTTTTATTACAGTAGCTTTGTAGTATAATTTTAAGTCAGGAATTATGATGCCACCTGACTTATCTTTGTTGCCCAGGATTGCTTTTGCTATTCTGGGTCTCTTCTGGTTGCAGGTGAGTTTTAGAAATGTTTTCTCTAAATCTGTGAGGTATGCTAATGGTATTTTACTTGGAATTGCATTCAATCTGTACAACAATTTGGGCTTATGGCCATTTTCACAATGTTGGGTCTTCCTATCCATGAGCAAGGAATATCTTTCCATTTTCTGAAATCCTCTTCGTTGCTTTCTTCAGAGTACTGTAGTTTTCACTATATAGATTATTGACTTATTTTCATAAATTGATTCCTAAATATTTTAATTTTTGAAGGCTATTATGAAAGGTATGGTTTCCTCAATTTTTCTCTAGAACATATAATGAATTAAAAAATTCATCCCCCCAAAATTCAAAGACCCAATACAAAAACGAATATCTGAGATGAATATACATTGCTCAGATAAAGAAATACAAATGGCAAGTATGTGAGAAAGTGTTCAACATCATTAGTCATTTGAGAAATGCAAATTAAAACAACACTGAGATTCCATCTCACCACAGAAAGAATGTCTATCATCAAAAATTCAGCCAATAACAAATGCTGGAGGGGCTGTGGGAAAAGAGCCCATCTATTTATTGAATCTGGTGTTTTTTCAACCTCAGATCTTGCCTTTATGTTTGGTGAGAATGTAGACTGGTGAAATCACTATGGAAATCAGTTTACAGACTCCACAGTAAACTAGGATTAGAGGTTCCATTCAACTCAGCTATTTACCTTTTGGGTATTTTTCCAGAAGAAATGAAAATACCATATCACATACCATATACATATGTGTATCCATCTTTATAGCAGTGCAATTTGAAATAGCTAAATTGTGGAAGCAACCCAAATGCCCACAAGCTGAGGAATGGATAAAAAGGTTGTGGTATCTAATGGAGTATTACTCAGCTATAAAGAAAGATAAACTCAAGGCTTTTGTAGGTAAATGGACAAAACTAGAGACCATACTCATTAGTGAAATAAATCAGAACTGCATGTGTAAACACCATACTGTTTCACTAGCGTAAGAATATGAAAGAGTCAATAAAATCTAAGAGGTGCAATAGATATTGTGAAAGGGAAAGAAACTGCACAAAGGAAAGAACAACTGGGATGAAGGAAAAGAGAAAAGAAAGAAAGAAGGGAAAATGTGTGTGTGTGTATATATATATATATATACACACACACACAGAGGGTAGCTAAGAAAGTTATGCTACTGATGTCTCTTACTTTATTGAAAGGACCAGTTAATGTTTAATTGTTTGATCAATCTTACATGCCTGCATTTGTTTATCTGAGTAACTAGTTTGAAGATATCGATATGTAATACAACACCATTGTTCATTTCCTGTCACCTTGTCTGAAATTCTGCATTAATGGTACTATTTAGTGTTATTTTAGTAAATTTCTGTGTGTCTGTTAATGTCTTCATTTGTTTATCTTTAAAATAAAAAAGAGTGAGAGTACATGTCGCACTTTTCTGGGGAAGTGAGCATTGTTGCCCAGAGGAGCTAAGCAACTCACCCACTCTCCTGTAAGGGGAAGTGAGAGGTGCCTCCCCATTTGGCCAAGATGCCATCATGACAACCAGCAGGAAGTCGAGTTTACACACCAACCTGTCACTTGCACCTACACCTAAGCAATGAGGGCACTTTCTAAAGATGGACAATAGGTAGGATCTAAAATTTCATAAAGCACTAGCCACAAATACCCGGGAAAGAAGAAAAATCACTCCTCACACCAAGAGAAAGGAAAAATAGCAATAATAAGAAAAAAATCAATAGATACCATCGCTGACATTTATCAGATATCAAAATCAAGGTAAAGATTATAAAACTGTTTCACCAAACAGTTACAAATAAAATGAAATAGAAATTCTAACATGTCAAGGGAAGGAATAATAGACATAAGAAAGAACCAAATGAAAATTATAAATCATAAAGGCAAGATCTGAGGTTGAAAAAACACCAGATTCAATAAATAGTAGGGTATAAATTATAGGGGATAACAATCAAAGAACTGGAGGGCAAATAAAATCATTTTAAAAATGTGAACAACAGAAAAGTAAATTGGAAAATAAATTAACATTCTCATGAACCTGTGTGGCAATGAAAAAATGATTGATGACAGATAGATACATGCTGGGTGATAGATAGATGGACAGACAGAGAGATAAATGATACATAGATAGATAGACTGAAAATTTTAAAAATACAATAAATAGGCAATATTCGCATTGTTAGAGCTCCAGAAGTAGAGGAGAGAGAGAGAGAGAAAGAGAGAATTTGAAAAAGTTTCAAAAAGGAACAATGATTTAACTTTCCAAAACTGGCAAGGGATTCAAAAAATGAATGACAAATATGACATCCACACACCCACATACATTTCAGTATAACTAAATTTTTATAAAATGGTGACTTCTTTGATAGCAAATCTACTTTTAAAGAATGGCTAAAGAAAACTTCTCTGAAAAAAAATAAAGTAGCAAAAGATAGTTTGGATCCTGAGATAGAAAGAATATCTAAACACGTAAGTAAAGGGATAAATAAATATTTCTCATGAGTTGTTTCAGTCGTATTCAAGTACTAAAAGAAAAGGTGAACCTGCCTGATATGAATCTAAAAGATCAAAGCAAGCAAAATACTTCAGGCAATTATGTTTCAAAAGTATGGAGAGTAAAAGTATTTAAATGAAAGTAAAGTTCTTATAATGAAGGAAAACACACTGAAACCCATATCAAGCAGTAAGAAAGAAATGCAAAGCAATTCATTAATACAAACTGATCAAGATGTGTTATATGTGCTAATGCCCCATGAAGATTATATTAATTACTTATAGCAAAAATATGCTAATTAAAAAGCTTTGAAATAAATAAACACTATATAGAAATCAATATGGAGTCCTAAAAAATAAATAAAAGCCATAAGAAAGTAAGAAAGAGATACAGAAATGGGAACTCATAGAAAATAATAATAGTAGCAATATATTTCCAAATAACTCATAGTCAAAGAAGTCTAAAAAATGCATAGAATTTTATAAAATGAATACATTGCATATCAACACTTGTGGAAAACATTCAAATCTGTTGAAATTTTTACAGTAGTAAAGTGGTTACTTCTAAGACCAGAGTATTTTTAAATTTTTCAATTCAACAATCTACGTTCCTACTTCAACAAATTAGAAAAAGAACAAAATAAATTCAGTCAAGGGAGGCTACAATAAAGCTATGGACAAATATCAGTGAAATGGTTAAGAGACAACAATAGTGAAAGATCAATAAAATAAAGGGTTGGTTATTTTACAAGATCGATGAAATTGATAAGCTTTTAGAACAACAGAAACACGTGAGTGAAGACAGAGGGAAAGAGTAACAGAGAGAACACAAGACAGCAACATCAGGAATAAAGTAGGAACATCACTGCAGGTCCAATAGATGTGAAATGAACACTAACAGCCATTTGTGGACAATTTTCTGTTCATTAGTTCAACACTTGCAAGAAATTAAACATTTTCTCAAAAGAAATTAACCATTTGTCAAAAGCACAAACTACCAAAATGTATACAAAATTTGATAGACAACCTTTTCCTATCTTCATAAAAGAAACTGATTTGAAATTTAAATGTGAAAAAGAATATTTAGGCCCATCTAGCATCCTCAGAGAATTGGGAAAACATTTAAAGAATAATTAGTATCAGTTTTATACAAGATATTCCTAAAATAGAAAAGGAAAGAACACTTTTCAGGACATGTTATGAAGCCCCTATTATGTTTATATCCAAATGAGATAAAATGAGTCCTTCTTCATGCTCAAAACAAATAATAGCAAAAATATAAACCCACTAAAGATCAATATGTCTCATAGATGTAGAAATTCTTTACAAAATATTAACCAAAATATTTAGTAATTTATAAAAACATTATACACCATGACCAACCAGAATTTATTCCACTTGTGAGAGGGTAACTTGACATGCAAATACTGTCACAACCCACTACATTAACAGACTAAATGACAGTTACCACATGACAATGTCAATTAAGGCAGAAGCACTTTACAAAATCCATGACCTGTTCACCTGAAAACTCTAAGCAAACTGGGCATTAAAGAATGTCTTCAACTGGATAATGAGCATGGAGAAAAGATCTTCACAGCTAAAATTATACTTAACATTAAATGTCTTTAGGGTTTTCCTCTAAAGTTAAGAACAAGGTAAGAATGCATTCTTTTATTCAACAAAACATGGAAATTCTAAACATTGCAATAAGAAGCAAAAGAATGTATATTCTGACAATAAATAAAACTGTATTACTTGTAGATAACATGATTGTCTGTATTAAACAGTAATACAATCCAGTGATAACAAAGGGTAACCCAGGGCTATCACTTTGCTATGACCTTGCTCCTTATCCATTGGTAGTGGTGTTAACATATGTTGGATGCTAGGGTTGGAGATATAGCTCAGTGGAATAAGTGCCTGCCTGCCAAATGCAAGGTCCTGAGTTCAATCCCCGACACCACAAAAAAAGAAAAAGAAAAAATACATATGTTGGATGCTAGTACACAGACATTTAAATAAAATGTATTTTGTAATCACTTTAAAGTAAGGCAAAAGCCAGACCAAACACCATGGAAGACAGTTTCATTTCTCCTGTAGTTAGATCAGAAGGTTGCTGGGGCAATCCTGGGGGAGTGACAGGACTTGCCTGTGTCTTGACTGTGTCAACTTTAGTATTCCTGGGTATAACATTGCACTATAAGCTTGCAGCTTGTTACTGCTGGGGGAAATCCCAATATATAAGTTCCCTAGGACTTCAGCAAAACGCCCCCCCAGAAGGGGTGGTATATGCAATAAATACTTGGGTTTCTTTCATACTCTGAAGACAGCAAGTCCAAGAGCAAGGTGACAGCAGGTGTGGGTCCTGAGCCTCTCTCCTCGGCTCGCAGATGTCTGCCTTCGCTTATCTCAATGTGGGGTTTCCTCTGTGTCTATGTTCTACTCCCCTCTTTTTGTAAGGACGTGAGTCAGACTTGCATTTCAGCTTTGTTGCTCTTCCTGTTACTATTTAAAAATTCCAAGTAGCAGAGCTAGTTCTCTCAACTGAGAGAACTGATCTTGCTGATACACACTTAACAAAGCAAATCAATACTTTCTTTTAGGAGTCTCCAAGTAGTTGATTGGATGAGTCTTTGCTTTTCTCTTAGCAATTGAATTTGCTGTCTTTCACGAATGGCTGGCAGTAGCGTGGGTAAATATTTGTTACCGTCACTGTTACTACCACCTCAATGTGTCATTAATACTAACTTCACGAAGGCTGCGACGTATTCTGGTAGAAACCCCGGAGGGGCATGGAGTGGGGAGATAATCATTTCCATACAAAATATCACCATCCAGGGCTGAGTAGGTGAATACTGAAGCAATGCAGGAGGACTCAGATGACAGGAGTTATCACAGCAGTAGCTGTGGAGAGTGATTTCTCACTGTGTCCTCATTTCTCATTCTGCCAAAAATGATAACACTTATCATTGTCTCCTACTTGCAGTACTCTAAAAGTCACTGCTCTAGTTCCACGCTCAGTCCATCTTCTATATGTTTTGAAAAAATGACTTGTACACAACTAGCACAAGATTCCCAAGATAGCAGGACTAGAAATAATAACACATGAACATAATACAGGTTTTTCTTTTGTTATATGTTCATCAGATATTTCTTTAGAGAAATAAACAGTTGATGTCCTCTTTCTAACCCTCCTAATGGACATTTTCCTCCAAGCCCTTCCGTACAGAGCACACTTCTGATATTCTTGTGAATTTTGTGCAAGCTGATCAGCACATATTGTGAATACTTACATTTTTAAAAATTATTACACTAAAAGACACATTGTGATTAAACCCCTTCACATACTCCCCTTCATTTCACACACCTTATCCCATCTTTCTTGCCACTTCCTGCAGCAGTTCTGGAAGTCCTCTTTCATGAGTGTCTATCACTGCTCTGCCGTGACTGCCTCGGTGTCCTGCATCAGTGCAATATGTTTTCTTTCCTTGTCAGTTTGACTTCAGGGAAAGCCAGCAGTCACATGCTGACAGAGCAGTTAAAAGGAAAGGTGGATGAGGGCATATCATATTTTTCTTTTATAGAAAACGTCCTAGACTACTTTTTTTTTGCCATTGAAAAATACTTTTTTCTTGACACATCTTGTGATTTTTGGTTAGCAGACACAAGTCCCAAAACACACAGTTTATCCTATATTTTAAAAGATCAAAGTCATGACAGCAACATAATAAAGTATAGCTTCCCTGAAAAACAGGTCAAGAATTAAGGTCTTTGAAGTACAGCAGTCCTTAGTACTGCAGTTTAGTTCAGTTTTACCCAAGCTTACTGCAGGCCACCAAAACCCAGAGCAGCGGGAGTAAGAAGAACGTAGGGACACTGAAGGCTAATCTGCTGCATTAACCTTCATGCTGGACACCATGAGAAATCCCAGCATCGGAGATAGAAAGTTTTCCTGACAGGTTTTACTACAAAAGTGGAAAAAATTTCCATGTCAGTCTTTATACAGTAGGTCAATAAAATGTCTCAATTCATGCACTCACTTTGGCCAATGTTAGCTTTACCACATCTAGAAGTTCATGTATAAAACAAGTTATTAGCTCAAATATAGATTACTTTTTAGGAAGAACCGGCAGGAAATATAAAAAGTTTGGTGGAAAGGAAACCTAAAAACTGCTGGAAATTAGAGGATGTATGTTAGTGAGTGAGACATTACTTGGTAGAGCCGCTCCCCGGGGAGCTGGGGTCAGTGTAGATCCGAGGTGTTCAGCACGAGTCTCCTAATCCAGGCACTGTGGTGCCCACTGTGTCCTGTCCATTTAAAGCATAATGGCCAGTCCTTCTGACTTCTCAGGGCCTTTGGAGATTTTTCTTCTGTAGAATAAAAAATCTTGAATTACAGGTTTAGACATACAATCTTCATAATGGTTTACATTCTTTCATAATAGGAAATCAAGCTAAAATATTTTAAACTTTAAATTCCTGTATCAAGGTGACAATGTTTTAATGAAAAAGTAGAAGAAAATGGAGTATAAATTCACTATCACCTATTTGTCTCAAAAGCAGGAACAGTGACTGTGTAATAGGAATGACAATACAGTAACAAAACCAGAACTTGTGTATTTGTCCAAACTGAGTTAACTGTGTCTTTGAAATGAAAGTATATGGCAGGATGAACGTTTCATCTCAGCAACTATTACCTTTTCAGTTTAACACTTTTCAAACACAGAAGGGGGCACACTTCTGTGCTCACAGCCTTAAGTGGGGGCCTGCTGATCTGGAGAGAGTGTCTTCCACATCTAGGATCGAACCACCAAGTAGGTCCATTTCAAATTAGCCTATGTGATGCTGTGTCTTCTTCATAGCAACTGTAATGTATTTGGCAGATGTCTTAAAAGGGGAACTGTAAATAGTATAATCTTGGTGTGATGAGTCCAATACATTTAAAAGTGTTAACATTAGGCAAAAATCAAACTACCATGATCACCAGCTGTATTTCTCTAACAGTCAGTTGAGGTAACCTCTACACGTCACTGCACCACATCTGCACACAGTTCTGACCCTGTTCTTGGCAGGGCTGTGGTCAACAGAGTGTGAAGATGTATCTCCAGAACATTTCATTTGGTAATCAAAAGTTAGTTCTTCTCCAGCATATATGGTTCTTCTGGAAAATAATGCTATTCGGGGAAGTCGAGTATCGAGGTTATCGATGAAAACATTGAACACCTGAAGGTTTGGGTCACAACTGTGATTCACAGAGTGTGACACATTTCCATATCGAGCTGCGTCCACCATGAACTCATCAGACTCATAGTCCATATCGAAGAGATATGTGATCCCCTTGTTGTCATACAAGTGCCCTCATCTTTCAGCTTCTTCACTTGTGATTACCTCTCCAACATATTCCATGACAAAACTCATTCTTTTAATCTTCACAAGGGTCTTTACACCCCAGCCACAGCCATTGCTAGTTGGAAAGATGCAAAGTGAATACTGTGTGCCTTTCTGTACGATCCTATTGGGACAATCGGGTCCACACTGGCATCTTGAATTGCATTCATAAATGGGAGTACCAGGTGGGATTTTAATTTGTCGGTTCTTATTATTAGCCAACACAACTCCAGCTTCAGTAGGACAACATTTCTCAAAGAAGCAATCTGTGCACGAACAACTAAAGGTCACTTCATTGACCAGGCTGATTCCAGGAGTTGGTTTGCATTCATTAATGTAGTAGAAGTCTGTAGGTAGACCCTCTAAATCAACAGTATTTTCAACAAATATCATTCCTTTATGATTCTTTCTTCATAAAGAGTTCATCTTGCCACTTTTGCAGAGCTATCCTTTGTTTAGCTTTTTTTACAATGTATCGAGCAATAGCAGGTTTCAAAGTTTTGTTATTGTCTTTTGGAATTATTGCTTTGCCTTTCTTTACCTGAGATAAATAATTATGTTTGTCATTAAGGAATTGCTGAAGCAGTAATGGACACTTGAGATTTTGCAAAGGATCCCAAGTATTTGTAGAATCTGGCCATCCTTTCCATTTTACAAGATAATATTCCATATCCTTTACTACCTTATAGTCACACAAGTATTCCACCTCATAATTGTTTAGATTCCTTTTGGTGATTCCAATCGATTTACACGTGAGCTTTTCTTTTCTACATAATTCCTGAAGAGTATCAAGTGAAACTAGGCAAGGCACACACCAAGCTCCTCGAGCCTCGGCCTCAGCTGCTGCCATCTTGGAAAGGTTTCATTCAAACTGGCAAGGTTGGACGAGACCGCCAGCTGGCCCGGCGCCCAGTCCCCGCTCGGCCCGCGCTGCGGCACGGAGCTTGCAACACGCACTGACGTCGCGGAAGTTGCCCTGCTGCCAGTGCGCCTGAGCCCGTGCGCCCCCAGGCGTGCTCGGAAGGGGCCGTCCTAGACTACTGATCAATGAAATACAATGATAAAATACAGTGAATGCTTAAGTAAAAAAAAAATAATAATAATTGCAGTAAAAATCACATTGTCATTAATGCCCCTAGAAATAATTTAAAATATTCCCCCTGGCTTTGAACACACTTAGCACATTGTTCTTGGGAATATATCTTTCACTATAATGTTTCTTTAATTGTCCCTGTATTTTTTATCTGCCTTGTATGTTTTATAACTTTATCCCCTATAATTTTATTACCCATGAATAAAATGTAATTTTATTTATGATCAATGAAGTATTGGTTAGTATATTTTAAAACTTACACCAATGAATGGTAACTTTCTCCACGTATACATTTGTATCTTCCTTTACCTGGTTTTTAATACACATTTTCATAGGTGTTTGCACATTAATCCTTGTAAAATATTAAACCTGTCATGTAAATCCTTGAATAAAATTATTTCATTTCCTCCCTCATAAGACAAAATTAAGCCTCCCAAACATAGCAAAAAGCCTCCTGATATCTTCTCCCCTAAGATTCACCATCCGTTCATTACCACTCTACTGTTTCAGCCATGAGTTGGAATGAGCTGTGGGTCCCAGACCCGCTGAGACTTCAGAGCTTCACAGATCCTCCTTCCTGTGCATTCTCTCAGCCCCAGCTTTCTCCCCTTCCTCCCTTCTCTTTTTCTGCCTGTCTCCCCTTTCCCTTCAAACACCTTCAGTAGGCCAGTCCCCTGAGAACTCTTCTGTGATGTGCTGAGTTGAACCATCTCTTATGCCTTTATCCAATTTTGAGACTCCCTAGACTATAGTCATTCAACTTTGCCATCCAGTCAAAAATGTTACATAGATCATTATGTCTACAGATTTGGCCCTAACATATACAGGATGCTGAAGACTATTTTGTAAGTGGATAAATGGCCTGTTTGACCTAATATATATGGTAAAGTAAAAAAATAAAGAGAAAAATTGAAGTGAAATCATTTTAAAAGGGCACAAAGTTTGACACAAACACAAGATCATGCTGGTATCATTAGAAGTCAAACTGGTAATAACACTGTGTAAGCAATGTGCTCATACAGAACTGTGTGAGAATGCACACAAGTTATAGCTCTACAGACAGCATGGCTTGCAGAGGATGAGAAGCATGAGATGATTCTCATGTAACTGTTACAACTAAACTCTGTTGTTAGCACAAAAAAGAAAGGAATAGACAACTTATTACCAAGTAGATATGGTATTGTTTTACTCAGAGACTATAGTTTGTCAACTCTGCTCAAAGAAAAGAAAGGAGGTCTTCTGTCTCCGGACTTCAGCTGGTCTGCAGCACTCTGTCTATGGGCAAGTTAGGAACCAAATCTTTCCTCAAGTTCCTCTCCACTAAAAATGGGCTTTTGAGATGAAATATCTCAATGCTGTTTTCAATGCCTGTAATTCTGTGAGTATATTAAATTTCATTTAACTTCTAGCACAACAGCCTGAAGAGTTCAGCTGAATCATTCCTCAGCAAAATCAGTGAGAATTATACAAAGTAAGACTTTAAAGTCTCTAGAAATGATCCAAAATAATACTGTAAAAGAAATAACTATTTGAGAAAATCTACTCAAATTCAGTAAGAACAAAAAGGATCTTTAGCACTTGAACCAAGATACCTAGGATAAAATTTGGGAAACTTGTAAATATGTGGAAATAAGAACCATGCTCTTAATAATCAATAGTGAGAAGAAATTAAAATGTAAACAAAAATACACTTTGATAATTCCCCTGCAATTCTAAGGACTAAATACAGATCTCAGCATATTAAGCAAGCAATTATAACAACAGACACAGAATGTAATTTGAAATGAATGAAAATGAAGACATGATTTCCTGAAAAGAATGAGAAGCAGATGAATCAATGTCTAGAGGGAAATTTATGTTGTAAATTTATATCTTGTAAAAAACAAGAGAAAGTTCTAAAATAAATATCATAATATTCAAACTTAAGACAATGGCAAAAGGACCAAATAAAACTTAAAGGAAACAGTGAGAAAGGAATGGTAAATGTTAGAGCAAAAACTAATGATATAGAGAAGAGAAAAACAAAGGAGAAAACCAATGAAGCAAAATCTGATTCTTTTTAAAAGCACAAAATTCAAAAGAATAAAAAGGAATAAAATATTAGAAATGATACAGAGCTTTACTAAACAAGATGGTAGGAATTCAGTAATGGTTGTTAAGCAACTTCATTGAAAATAACAATATATAATATAACAACCATTGTTAATTCCTATCATCTTGCTTTGACATCCTGTATCATTTTTATTGCTTTTGTGTTTTGTTTTTTCCTTTATTGCTGTTATTTTGGGGTTTTTTCAAAGTTATACATATATATAAAACATGAACTTGAAAAATCATGACATAGAAAAATAATAGAAGACTGAAGTAACTAGGATCAGAAATGAAAGAAAGAAATGACCAGTGATCTTACTGAAATCAGACAAAACACAAAGAAATATTTTGAATAACTATATTCCAATAATTTTGATAATTTAGATGAAATGGGAAAATTTCTAGAAATATATAAACTACTGAAAGTGGCTGAAGTAAAAGTAGAAAATTTAAGGGTACCGTTGAAAAATAAAGATATTTGTGTATGATAACATAATAGGGCAGCTATCACAGATAGGAGGCAGTACCAGATGACTTCACTGCACAGTTCTTCCAAATATTTAAAGAGTTAATGTTGATTCCTTACCTCATAAGGAAGGAGAAAACACTTCACAAGTTACACGTATGGGCCAATACCACCTTGATAACAAGGCCTCACAAAGAAATTACAAGAAAGAACCCAACAAATCCCTGAAGCTTATATGTTAGGTGCAAAGTTCTCAGCAAAATATTAGCAACCCCATAAAAAAAAACCCTAGGTGTTATGGTTTGTTTCTGGATGTACCCCCAAAGCCTTAAGGGGTCATTGGGGGCAGGCTTTAGGGAGGCAGCTGAATCTAGAGTTTCTGATTGGTTCCTTGTCTAAGTGCTGGGATTGCGTGTGTGAGTGCCACACTCCCCCTAGGGGAGGTAGCCCGCATACAATGTAAGAGAGGAAAAGAATCTTGCCCGCCCCATTTGCTCCTGTTGCTGGTGTTATCTTTTGCTGCCATGAACTGCCCCTCTGCCACACTACCTTGCCTTGGAGACAGCTGATTATAGACTGAAACTCTGAAAAACCGAGAGCTTTCCTCCTTTAACTTTAGGTGTCAGGCATTTTGTCTCAGCAGTGAGAGGAAAGTAACTAAGACACTAGGCAATCTGGACATTACAATAGAAACAATCTGGTGGAACACAAAATAGGCACAACTCTCAAAACCATGTGGCAAAGCCTTTCTGAATAAAACCCTGGTTACACAAGAAACAATACCAGTGCTGAACAAATTGGACTTCATTACGTGAAAGAAGTTTTATACATCAATGGCAACCACCAACAAAGTTTAGAGACAACCTACAGAATGAGAAAAGTCTTTTGCTAGCCACTCCTCAGACAAAGGGTTAATATCTACAATACATAAAGAGCTCAAAAACATTAGATCCCCCAAATTTAAAGACTTAATAAAAAATAGCCATTAGAAACAAATAGGTACTTCTCAGATGAAGAAATACAGTTGACCACTAAACACATGTTCACCATTTCTGGTCATTTGAGAAGTACAATTTAAAGCAACATTGTGATTCCATCTTACTCCACAAGTAATGGCTTCCATTAAGAAATCAACGTACAACAAATTCTAGTAAGTCTGTAGGGAAGAAAAGAGCTTTTCTTCATTGTTTCTGGGAGTTTGAACTCATTCAACAACTATGGAAATCAGTGTAGAGATTCCTCATACAACTAAAAACAGAAATTCCATTTGACCAAGCTATTTCTTTTTAGAGTATGTTCTCAAGAGTCAAAAAATCATACCACAGCAATGCATGTGTACTTATGTTTATAGCAGTGCAATTTATAATAGTTAAAGCTTGGAATTGGCTTATAGGCCTATCAACAGATGAACAGATAAAAAAGATTTGATATCTCTACACAATGCAGTATTTCTCAGCCATATAAAAGATAAAAACTGAATAATTTGTAGAAAAGTAGATCCATCTTGAAACCATACGCTTAAGAGAAGTAAATGAGACACAATTTGTGCATCACATGGTTTCACTTATGTGAAACACTTGATAAAAAAGAGGGAAAGAGAAAACAGAAAGAAAAAAAGGTAACTATATTCTCAGTACGTTTTTGTGGTAGGTCTCTAGTTTCATTCTTTTTTTTTTTTTTTTTGCGGTACTGGGGATCGAACTCAGGACCCTGCGCTTGCTAGGCAGGTGCTTATTCCACTGAGCTATATCCCCAGCCCCCTAGTTTCATTCTAATATGCTGTGAGAGCTCTCTTTGAAAGATTTACATTTTGTTGACTATGTTAAGTTCTTTATTATTGTTTTGAGCATGGTTTATTCTGATAGGAGAAAAAGTAAGTTCCCAGAACAGAAAATCTATAGAGATAGAGAATAGCTTAATGGTTACCCACATTTAGTGGGGAGGGCTTGGGAGAGGACAGCTGGTAGGTAGAGGGTTTTGATTTGAGATTACAAAACTGACCTCAGTTTGACTGTGGTTGTATAATACTGTTAATGTGCTGAGGTCTAGTGAATCTTACATTTTAATTTTGTAAACTGTGGTATGCAGATCTTTTGTTTAACGAAGTTATTTTATTTTATTTTTTTAAAACTATATATTGTGACCAAGTCAAATGTATCCTGGAAAGGAAGATTGCTTTGACATCTGGAAATTGATACGTGTAACATAGAATATAATAGAACACAACACATGATCATCCCAACATATTCAGAGAAAAATGACAAAAATCTAATATTTTTTTACGACAAAAGCTCTCAGCAAACTAAAAAGAGATGGGAAGTTCTTCACACTCAGGAAGGACATGGAAGGAGAGAGAGAAAATGAGAGACGCAGAGAGCCAGAGCGGGGGAGCGAAAGAGAAAGGCAACATCACACTGAGTGCTGAGAAGCGAGCATCTGCCACTGTAAGTTTAGAAATCAAAGGGAGATGTCTGCTTTTATCACTTCTACATTTCATGAACCAATGGTTCTCGTCAAGAAAATAAACCAATAAAAAGGAAAAGTAGTGCATATTGGGGATGAAAATTAAATGTCTTTATATACAGCTTGCAGATGGTTTTAGCATGTAATCCTAGAGAATAGACTAAAAATTTTTAGAAATAATAAATGAGATTTTAAAATATAACAGGAATACACAGATAACAATTATTTTTATACAAGTATAGTTTGAAAGTAATATTAGCAAAGTGAAAGGGAAATTCATAAAATAATTCCATTTATAATAATGCTACAATCATTTCAAGTAAATTTTCCAAGAAAGTAAAAAGCTCTGAAAACTAAAACTTTATGTAAAGATAATAAACATTATCTAAATCAATAAAAAAGTCTCATGCTCATGATTCAGAATTGACAGTGTTAAAACAGCAATACTTTGTCAAACCACTGATTCAGTGTCATACCCATTAGGATGCTAATTGCTTTATTTGTAGAAACTGACAAGTTTATTAAAAATTCATATAACTGTTCATAGCTAGCATGACTAAAACAATAGTGAAATCAATTTTTAAATCTTTTCTGCGCTTGTGCTTTCTTACTTCCTAACATATTCCAGAGATACTGTAATCAAAACAGTGTGATGCCAGCATAAAGGTAGGCATTTGGAATAGTGGAATAGAACTGATGACCCAGATATACAAGCTTACAGCTTGTCTTTTATAAGACTGACAAGACCTTCCACTGCAGAAAAAGGATATTTTTAACAAATCCTACTGAGATAAGCGAATAGACACACACAAATTGGACTTTTCACACCATACAGAAAATTAATTCAAATAAGTCAAATGCCAAAGTGTAAGAATTAAAGCAGTAGGTGGGCATGGGGGTGTGCATGGTGGAGCTGCCCTGGGGCAGCCCCCCAACATAACGGTACAGAAGGTGCATCCCAGGCCAGTCTCCAGGAGCTGCTGCTGCCACTACCGCCACCACCACTCACCAACATGGTGGACATGGAGGCCATGCTGACCGATGTCAGCTACCTGATGGCCCTGGAGAAGAGCAAGGTAATGCCAGCTGCTTGCACAAGCAAGAAGATCATCCTGTCCAAGTCCAGTATCCAGTGTGTGATGTAGAAATATCTTAAGGAGAGAAATAAAACAACATTTGACATGATTTTCAATCAGAAAATCATCAAAAGTGGCCAGGTCAATGACAAACTGGAAGGCTGAGGCTTGCTACTAATATGAGCACTGAGAGGACTACATACCACTTGCAAATACAAAGTTTGTATCAACCCTTACAAGACATACAATCCACACAAGAGACAAGATATATGAAAAACAGCAGTCCTGGAGATTGAGAGATGACAACATACTCTAAGACCTGAGAAACTCTTCCAACTGTCTCCTAAAACTAATAACTAAACTTAGTACACACCCTGAACTACCTCAGTGAACATGAGTAAGGGAGACTTCACACCACTTATGCCCAGCATCAAAGGATTCAAACTGAGAATTCAAACCATCACAAGGAGCAAACAAGACTCCTTACTGAAAAACGGCTCAGGCAACTATCATGGTGCAGTTAAAGGAAGAGGAGGAGAAAGAGGGAGTCACCACTCCATACACAGCCTCAGCCCACTCCCTCATTCCTACACTCACAGCTTCAGCTTCGGAAGCCCATGCTCACAGAAGCCTCCCGACTCGGCAAGAGGAGAGTGAAGTTCTGAGAACTGGGCCAAAACTGGAGTGGAATAAGCCCAACCTGGAAGGCGACCGGGAAAACAGCAGAGAAGGATCCTCCCTTAGGATCGCCACCCAGACACTGGACTATAACAACATGAGAATGACAAGAGGGAGAGAGGCGGGTCCCCTGGTACCAGGAAGGTTTAGAAATGAGAATCAAGTCGGGGGGCTCCCTGCAGGCTACATGGGGACTCTGAGGACTTACACTGGGCCTCCGGGAGTGCCTCACTGGGGCGGAACCCTGTGGTCTGCGGGGGCAACTCCCCTCGCTTGGGTGGAGCCCAGCAGTGCTCGCAGGCAACCCTGAGAACTTGACCAGACTGCCAGAGTACCCTGCTGGGGTGGAGCCTGGTGGTCTGCGGGGACAAACTTGCAGACCAAACGGTCCTCAGGAGCACCTCACAGGGACGAGCCCAGCAGTCTAAGTGGTTGACTTGACTGGATCCCCAGGAGCACCCCATTGAGGTGGGGTCCAGCGATCCACAGGGCCAAACCTGCTGTCTGTACTAGACCCCCAAGGGCCTCGAGGGCTTTGGTTCTCTGCATATGTACCATCTTTGAGGATGGGTGCTTTTCCATCTACTGCCATAGTAATTTGAATGCACCCATGTTTGTTACAGCATAATTTGAAGAAGCTGTGTGCCTTCCCAATGTGAGAGCCCGAGGGAGTAGATAAACTGAAAAGTACAGTTATTGCCAGAGGGAAGATGATTGATTGGGTGAGAGAACAATGGAGATGATGGTGGAGAAAACTGTTTGATTAATTGAATGTGCGATCATTTGTATAACTGAGTAACAATAGTGAAGACATTTGTAATACAGCATCCATTTTTAATTCCCCAATATCTGCTCTATAATTCTGTTTCCTTTATCACTTATGAATTATACTGATTTATAACTGAGTAAGAAATGTGAAGATAACATGTAATACAATATCCATTGTTAATCCCTTATCTTCTGTATAATTGTGTATTTCCTTCGTTTTTGAGATAACTGAATAACAAATATGAAGATGATATTATGTAAAACAGCATTCATTGTCAATTCCCTACTATCTTCCCCATAATTTCTGTATTTCCTTATTGTTTTTATGTCATTCAAGTTTATATTCTTTTATCTTTAAAAAAAATTAAAGACTTAAAGAATTAAAGCAATAAAGCCCTTATAAAAAATTATAAGTTGTTCTCACCATGATCTTCAGTTGATCTTGGATTTTTAAATATGTCAACATAAACAGGAACAACAAAAGAAAAAATAGAGCTTAACTGATATTAAAATTTTTGTGTTTCAAAGACATAAGAAAGTAGTAAAAATAAATAAATAAATAACCCACAATACGGAAGACAGTCTATGATAAGGAACTTGTTACCAGAATAATGAATTTATAAAACTCAGTAATTAAAAGCCAGTTCAATCTTTAGAAATATAAAAAGTCTTAATAAATATATCCTTTAAAAGATATAGAAATGGGCAAGTCACACATGAGAAAATGTTCAACATTATGAATCATGGGAGAAGTACAGAGCAAAATCACGATAACATGTCACTGCACATTCTCTGAAGCCAAAATGTCAGATTATAGCAAAAAGAAAAATCTGACAAATCAAGGCAGTGGAATATTACTTGGCTACAGAAATGATGTACTAATGCATACTTAATGTGGAAAAACATAGAAAACAATATGTAAATAAAATAAGCTAGAATAGACAGTTTCATGCAAAAGAAGACTGATATTTACTTAGTAAGGTTGGTTAAATGGGTGGTTGCTAAAAGGTACATTCTGAAGTGATTTAAAAATATTGTAAAATTACCTGTGGTGGGAGTTACATGTCTCTGTAAATATCCTGAAAATTACTGAATCAAAATTTAAGTGAGTGAATTAGCATATGAATTTCCTCCCAACAAAGCTGTTCTTAAAAATGGGAATGATGGGAAATCTCGTCAGGACCAAAGCCCTTGAGTGATCTTCTCATTGCCCAGCACATGGTTGATTTGGTTAGTGCAGCCTTCTGGTTCATATGGCTCCTGTAGTTTAGGAGCAAGAAGGTGGGAGGAGGTAGGAGGCTTATTTTGACTCATTTATAGTTTTATCTTCATAGTGATAGGACAGAAGCTGCAGACCAAGGTCCTACTATTTACCTATGGCACTTAAAACAACTGGTAACACGGTCTTCATGGGCCCTGGAACCTGCACAGAGGAACCTTGGTCCATTTAAAGAGCTGCAGAGAGTTGCAGAGTTAGGCACCCTTTCAATAGGAGGAGCACAGGCTTGCTCATCTGCCAGGGGTCCTGGTGGCAGGAGGATCCATCTTGCTCTGGTACCCACAGCCCCATATTTCAGAAAATCTCCACTGCCAGTATGCTTAGACACTGAGCTTCACTGTGGCTGTCTCCCTGCCATGATTTAATAGGTGGTCATATTTGTGAGATCTTGTGAGTAGATCTTATTTCTCCTATATCTTGGTAATCAAAATTATCCATTTTGTTTCTCCTCCTCATTTGTTTCTTCTCTCTGCTGGACATTTCTATTAACTTTGACTATTAAGACATTGCTGACAGCTTGTGGCTTAAGTTTTCCTCCAGTTTAGTAATATTTGAGCAATTGCTCCATTATGAAAACCTAGTTGGTGAATAAAATGTTCCTAAACAATCCTTGAGCTATAAAGCAGAATATAAGCCAGAGCCAACCGGCCAAAAGGCAGAGACAGTGCTATAGTCTATGCAGTACTCAGAGTATTGGCTCAAGGCAGACTCTACATGAAGATGTGATGGATACAACTGAAATAGAGTTCAGTGCTTCCAAGAAGAGTAAATAGTTATTGAGGAAGCTAGGGAAGGATGTGTTTCAACACGAGGCTTGAATGCCACCTCACGACAATGCCATTCCATCCATAGGTGATCATCATAGCAGTGCCGTGGATGTAATTATGAAACCACTCCCATGCTGAACTACTAACCATGTTTACATTGCTAAATCTCACCTGTTAACTGCAGGAATCTACATCATGAGAAATTTTCCTTTGTCTTATATCTAACATTAATTTCTTCTCCAACTGTGGATTGCATAGCTATGAGATTTCTAAAAATCAATCTGTCAATGAAAAAAAAATGCTGTCATGTTTTACCAAGATTGCTTTTGTCATTAAAGGATGTGGGTTTTGTCTCACATGTTTAGAAAGTAAGGAGCTAGCCTGCGGGGGTAAACTGGGACAGGGGATGCTTTTCTTTCTCACCAAGTGAAATTGCTATAAATGAGAAACTGATGAAGTCATTCATTAAGCATCAATTCTAAAATTCCAAATTTTCCTCATGATTATAAATCCAAACCCTACAGTCCATTTTCTCAGTTGTAATTCAGGAGCAGTGATTACGCCCTTTATGTGCTGGATTTCCAGCTCTCCAGGGCGCTGAGGCTCACGGGCAGTACTAGTTATTGGCAAAGGACACCTGCTCTGGAAAGGACATATTTTGAGCAAGAGTTTGGATATCTGTTTATGGCCTGAGTGAATTTCAGACATCATTGAGCTTTTCTGAATCTCAGCTAGACCTTCATATGCCATCAGCTTTTCTGGATTGCAGCCTCTACATACCCCAGATATGGAGGCCTTCACTCTGTAATGCAGAAAGACAAACAGGCCCCTGTGCACAAGATTCATGTGTGAATTGAATGGGGAACGGGAATAAATCATTTAGCCAAATCACTGACAAAAGTAAAACATGCATTAGATGCCAGGAGCCCTTATGTTTTCTCATGTATTTGTTTGCTTATTTATTGGTACCCTGAGCCTCTTCCAAGCTTAGAATGTGCTCTGCCACTCAGTGGCACTTCCAGCCTTCAGCTACTGTTGTTACCATTCCTTAAGAAATTGGTAAAAAGGGTCATTTGCTTAGCGTATAAAATGCCATTGACATGACTGCCACAACATCAGAAAGGGGTAGTTTCGGTGATGTATAATACTTTGCCTGGCTACACACATTCTCTTTCGGAATACTAATTTTCTTAGGAAGCATATTCATTTCTCATTAAATAAATGGCTTAATGTAAAACATTCATGTAGAAAAGAAATTTAATGTGAAAAGCAAATTTAAAAAGCAAAGTAAAATCCTACACTGTCATTAACATTTTGACATAACTCCTTTGAATCTCTCTGCAGGATTTTTATAGTTTCAATCATACTCCAAGTGCAGTTTTATTCTGCTTTTACTTATTTCACTAATTTTTTCGAAAAATTTTTACATATAGATAGAGACCGAGGCAAGCAGAGACATAGTAATTGTACATATTTATGAAGTAGAGCGTGACATTTGAATACCAATATGTGTGTATACAATGCATAATAATTCAAATCAGGGTAACTGGCATACCCAGCTCCTCCAACATAATTTTCACAACTGAATAATCTTAAGAAACAGATATTGTGCTTAACATCTTTTCAGATAAGGGAGCTTTAGCACACATACATTAACCAAGTTGCCCATATGACAGTTCTCGGTGGCAGAGGGAGAATTACAATCAAGAAATCACATTTTACAATTTATCCCAGCATCTACTTTGCCAATCGGGAGGGGTTAATTTATGCTTCAAGAATAATTAGGCACAAAATCTCAGTATATTAAATTGTTAAATGCTTTTAATCTTTATATCTGTTCATTTCAGGGCAGGAAGGAGGTTCTGCTTCACTCAGGAGCTCTGTCATCTTGAAATATGTGTCCCTGAATGATCAGTGAATGGAGGAAACTGACTCTAGGCAGAGATTCGACCCAGATGTGGCAGATAGCAAGTCAGCCCACATTTCACTGGCCAGAGCAAGTCAACTGGTCTGGTCCAGCTTCAAGGCAACACCGACAACAAATTGACCACATCTGTACAGTAATATTAATAACAAGGTATTAACAATAACAGCATATTAGCAAAGGCACCTATTGATTTCAATACTAGGCAATAAGAACAAGCACATACAGCATACTTGACTGCATGCACACATACACACACACACACACACACCCTCACTACAACTGTGCACATCACATCTCATGAAAGGAAGCTGAAAATTTTATCCCACTACATAATTTCACGGCCCTCCCCTCTCCCTTCCTCCCTCCCTCCTTCCTTCCCTTACTTCTTTCCTTTTCTCTTCAACAAAGTGCTTTATAACCTTATCAAAGATCAAGTTTGCACTGATTACTTTAAAATCTATATGGGTAAGTATTTGTACAAAATGGTATTTCTAAGGATGAATTTCATCATGCAAAATGCAAAATATTTAAAATATAAGGTAAAATAACTTTAACACCAAATTTTGATAGTTCAGGTTAGTCTGTAACCCGTGGGTACACCTGCTGAGGACAATAATAAATACATTTTACAGTTCAATCTACAGATATTAAAATGTATCAATATAATTAGGTATTAACATACTTAAATCAATTTGTCCAATATTGACCCACATAGAAGAAATTGTTTCCTTTTCTTCTCTTCCATTAAAATATAATAATATTATAAAACTCACTATGTCCTTTTAATGTAAACTAGGTGCTTGATAGCTCCAAAGACTCTTATTTCAGGCTTTGTTAAAAATTCTAGCATATCAAAAAATATTTCAGGGGATTTTTAAGGTGGGGATAAATACATATATTTTTCCAGGAAAATTTTACTACAAATTTTACCTGTATCAATCATGTGTGTGAAACAGAAGAAAGAGAGATACACTTGCAGGTATGTTTGAAACTCAAATACAGTAGCCAGCTACCTCTCTGCTATCACCACACAATACCATTCCACACCAAATAGGAGTGCTCTAGACTTTATATGAATATATATGCTAAAAATAAGGAGTCATTATAATAGGGCACATGAAGCCATTAATTTTTATTGTTTTCTTTTCTGTTTTTACTTTGTTTTGGGCATGGAGAGCACACCAGTATAAACACCACTTATAACTAAATCTAATATACACATACTATGTATTATATACATCACATATATGAGTTAGCTCTTAAAATTTGTGATAGTAAACAAAATGTAACCATTAACAACCTCTGAAGTCTGATATTGTATATTGCATTTCACTTTCCATATTTCACTGTGAAAAACTAATCAATGCTACAACCACATATTGATTGTGACTTGCAGTTTGAAAAATACTTGCTTAAGAAGGTAAAATAAATTAATAGAAATCCAAGAGCTATTCAGTGTTTGAGATAGAATAGCAAAAATTGTACACACAAATTGAAAGCCCATGCAAGCACTGCTAAGAACATGAAAAAAATCGTGTCTTCTCCAGGGGGTGAATAATGTATTCACGAAACCACAGGAATTCTCAGTTGCAGCAGTTCACAGAGAAGTAGAGGAAGAGCATCCAACCTTTTCCCCAGAATCGCTCATGCCTGCCTGTGAGCGAGGCTGGCTTCTCACTGAAATAAGGATACAGAGTCAGTGAGAGTTACTTTGAAAATGTTCTGCAGCTGTTTTAAAGCTGCCTCAAAACAACTATTTTAAAGCATTTGCATGAAGCTCCACATGGTCATTTGAACTGTGATCCTCGCTCAATGGTGATATGGTAGCTCATTAAGACAGTAGGCAATTTAATAAAAGGGAGAAGAATTGCTTGGTTTACTTAATGTGGCAAGATTGTTATACCAAGCACAGAGAGATTTTTTTCTCTCTTTTTATTTGTTAGAATTGTACCAGTCTTGGATTAAACATACACTAAACACACATACACACATTACACAGGATTATTATGGAGCCACTAAAATGTGAAATATAAAGATACATTATCCCCAATCTCCAAAAGCCAAGTAAGAAAGTTGTGACAAATTCTAACTTTAGTGGGGAGAGCAGAAGTAGAAAGTGAAAACCACTTAGCCCGTAAGCAACACAAGCAAACTGTTGTTGAGTGTGTCTAAACTGAGATCTCTTCCACGGCCTGGCTGGCTCACTGACAAAAGAACACTATGCTATCAAGGTGGGGGAGGGAGTGGGTCAGACCTGGGATCATGGCTCATGCTGTTCCTGTGTCATGAGCACAGCAGGATGCTGCGTGTTTCACACCCTGTCAGAGTCCCTAATCATCTTGTCCTAAAGCTGTGTCTCTGGTTGCCTACGCTGAAGCCCATAGTTGGTAGCTAGGAGACAGTGAGTGCCGTTTCATAAAGTATAGGTCATTTCTGGAGAAGGAATAAGCCTGGAAGGCATATAGAGATCATGCAGAGGTGGTCAGGCCCAACCTATGTCCACAACTGGCCACACAGAATGTTCTAGTCCCACTCACATTTGAAGCACAATTTATGTATTCTTTGGAATTAAATCCATTCTTTTTAAAAGTGTTCAGTGTATATAATTTTAGTTTCACTTAACATCAAAGTACCATGTTTGAGGAGGAAAATATAACAAAGTATTTCATTAACAAAAATGAGAAATGGGAGCTCTTCAATGACTTCCAGAGATGATGAGAAGCAAATTTATAATATGTCTTCAAAGGCCCCACATGATTCAGTCCTTCTCCCACATCCAAACTGTTCTGCCACAATACTTCCAGCTCAGAATATTCCCAATTCCCTGGCCTCCTCTGACCTCACAAACAGACCAAGTTCAACCCCTCCCAGAGCCTGAATCATGGAATATGACCCCACTTAGCATGCTCCTTGCTCCATCTCCTGCTTAATCTTCCCTGTCTTCACCCCAACTAGCCCAACGCTGGATCTCGGATTCAACATCACCTTTTAGGTAGTGCCTCACTATCTTAAGCCCAGGTTAATTCCTCCTAGGATGCTTTTATACCGCACCCTCTTGTTTTGATTCCTTCTTTTTCAAAGCAGTCAATACAACTTGTAACTATATACTAAGTGTAATGTCTGATTTCTCCAATGGAAAGAAATTTCTATGAGAACAGGGAGAGCTCTGTTTAATCTTTCTGGGTATAACATATTGTGTCTACCTGTTAGGCTTTAATAGGTATTCACAAATGCATATGCAAATATAAATAGTTAAAACTTCCCAAGTACTCACCATGTGATAGTTTAGAAAATAAGAAAACAAAAGATGAATTGACACATCGCAGGGAACTACTTAGCACAAAGCAGCTCTGGGACTTGGATACAGATGAGTAGGCCAGGGATGGCAAGCCCTTTTCCCCAGGCACCACTGGCTTCACTAAACAACTGTGGAGAAAGCACAGGACCATGGGGAAAGTTCTAGAGTTCTAGTTCTCTATCTACTTTGATTCTCATGCTACTCCATTTAACTTATATCCTATAAAATCTTTACCCATAAGAAAAACAGGGGTTTAGGTCAGAAAGTTGGAATCCTATATCCTGGAGAGTTGTGAACAATAAATTCAGCTGTGGAAAATCGTACACAGTAGGGATTTGTGAAGCTGAATCCCTGAATCTGGGACAAAATCTATGAGAAGACCAGCTGCTTGACATTCTGCCTGTGGGAAGGTAGAGCAGCAGAGGTAATGTCTGCTAACTAGTTCTGATCTCATAGCATACTAAAGGAGTTCTGAGGCATTAGTCCCTCAACACACCATCATCATGGGCAAATCCTATGCTGGGAATTTCTTATCACACCTTTTCCTGGGGATCCCTGCAGTGAAGCTCCAATCTCCTGTGAGATGTCACCACACAGGGTGAGAGAGAGAGAAAGAGTGAGAGACAAAATGGCAGCACAAAGGGGATCCGGGATGATCAGTTGTTCATAAGGAGCAAATATCCATGAGGCAGCCAGAAGCTCACCATTTATTGATTGAGGAGGAGATTTGAGTGGATTATCAGTTGACTCAAGAGGGTAGAGGGGATCTTATGCTAAGAAGGCTCTCGCCTTGGAGGGACTTAGTGGTCTTAGTTTCAGTCTTAGGGGGAGGGAGAAGATGGCCCACCCCTAAAGAGATAATGAGAAATCTAAAAGTGGGGCTCTGATAATTCATCCCATGCCTCCATTTATCCCTTAGGAAAGTAAGCAGAATTAGTACTTGTGAGTTTGTGGTCCCCAACACACCTTGATGTATAGAGTAGAAGCGAAGTCCAACTGCAGGGAGTGTCTCATATGTAACTCCGTAGACCCAAAGAGTCACAGACAGATGCTAAAGCCATAACTGTTGCTGCCTTTCCTTGTAAAATCAACCTGTTACCATGGAAACCAGTGACTGGTGGCTATTACAGAAGAAGTGATATATGAGTATGAAGAAAGAATGTATGAAAAGCCTCCATCCTGCATGTGACATAACTTATTTTAAATACATTAGTGGGGATAATACTTTAGTAAATAAGCTAGGGAGTGTGAGGAAAGCCTGGATACATGTACGTTGGCAGGAACGGGATTAAAACTGACTCAGGTGCTCTTCTAGACAACACTGGCCTTCTGTTGGTCTCAGTGATGGAGTGAAAGAGGCCAGAGAGAGAAAGGCTGAAAAAGAAGCACGCAACAGTGGAAGAGAGGGGAATTTGAAGCTGAAGAGTTCCATTTCCATTAAGAGAACCAAGGAGAAAAGGTCAAGTGGGAGGCAGGCCAAAAGAAATTCAAAGTCGTAGGATGTTTAATATTCTATCTGGAGAGTTTTGGGTGGCTGTGTGGGGGTCCTGCCTCTACACACCATTGCACTTCTGTGCCAACAGAATCTGGTACTCACACCTACACCATGTTGTCGTGTTTTGCTTTTATTTTGCCTTCTGTGATATATGCAAGGGGGCATTTATTCACCTGGAGAAAGGACACAGGATATAAAAACCACACCGTTTTTTTTTTTTTTTTCCTTACCTGAAATGATTGAATCATAGTGTTCCAAATTTGGGATTTCTGGAGAATATTTGTATGTACGTAATGTGATATCTTGAGGTTGGGACCCAAGTCTAAGTACAAAATTGACAAGCAACTTAGGAATGAAAAATAAGGGAGAGGTGGATCCCTGGGACCCAGGAAGGATCTGACAGGAAATTTGGAGCTTACAGAGAAATTGCAGTGACAGACCACAACTTGTGAAATGGAAGGGGAAATCTGCGCTTTTGTTGTGGAGAAACACATCAGTGGAACAAAGCAGCAGAGGCTGTGAGTTACAGCAGTTGGTAAGTGACTCCAGTCCAAGTGTCTGCCCTATCTCCTCTTTATTATATTTTTTCTTTTTTCTTTACCTCCCCCTTCCCCAGGACATTACTTTCTAGACTTTATTTCCCTTCCCTCCTCCTCCCCTCCATTTTGTTACAAACATCTTCAACAATATCCCTCCTCTGTTTTCTTGGATAACTTCTAAATACCTTCAATTTTGTTCTTGTTCTAAATATATAAGCATTATGGTTACAATCAGAGGATGAGAGTCACCTAAGTGAGAAACTATATGTGAAATGCTGACCCAATAGGAAGGGATTCAAAGGTCCTTAAACATCTTCAATTTTCCTGTAGAGGTCATTAGTAATTTCAAAAAGATAAACCACAAAAATATCTCAGGAGGTTGTAAGGAGTTTAAGAGAGGAAATGTTTGTAAATTAATATAGGATGATCTAGAAAAATCTTTCCAAGGTGAGATCTGAGTGATGCAAAGACAGCTCTGGCAGAGCTATCTGGGAGAACACTGTATGCAGAGAAAAGTACAAATGCAAAGGCCCTGAGGCACAAGAATGTTTGATGTCTTCATTTATACAAGGCTGGAGTTGTGGAGGAAGTCCAGTGCAGCCATATTTTAGAGAGTTTAAGCATGGAACATTTTGGAAGGAGGTTCATTGTTTGAGAGTGAACCATAGAGCAACTTCAAAAGAGTTACCCGGGAGATTGTGATGTCACCCTGCCACGGTGAGTGAATGGGAGATGACTATGGGAGACCACCACAGAAACCACGGGAGATTATTTTCTTTTTGGTACCAGGAATTGAACTCAGGACCACATGATAATTTGAAGCTCAGGCTGGGTGGCACAGATATGGGGCTTTTGCACTCTGAGATAGAAGACAAGCCAGGCTTATGTGCCCTTCAGACGATGCTGAGTCTGAAAGTGCTGGAATTGTGTCCCCCAGACTGCGTGACCCCTCCCCTTTCTCACCCAACTGCCTTTTAAATTTTTATTATTGTTCTTCTCATTGTTTTTTCCTTTGTTTTGTACTTTTTATCACTTTTCTTGTTTCTTTTCTTTTGTCATTTCTTTTCTCTACTTTTATCCAATTCTATCAATTTCATTTTATTTCCTAATATGATCATTTATACTGCTCTCTCCTCTTTTTCATTTTTATTTTCCAAATTTCATTTCTTTCACTTTCCTTGTCACCATTCCCTATATATTTTCTAGTATAAGCACTATGCTTGATTAATCTTCAGATATTTAATTGAAACTACTCCATTACTGTTGAATTATTTTCTATTTCTAGTGGACATAGAGTTGTTGCATTTAGCAGATATTTGATATGTATGTTTTGTTTATACTGTACTTATAGATGTATTTTCTATGGCTAATGGTAGTACATCATTATTTCTAATGGAATGCCAATATTCAATTTGTTTTTAATGCTATTATTATTCCTGATTTTGCTGCTATAGCCAGGGTGATATAGTTGTTGCTATTGGTTTGTTTTGTCTTTATGCCATTATCAGGAGGGTCATTGTTTCACTACCAATATTGTAAGTTAATCCTGGAGAACAAGGTTCTGGGCCAATCACACTGTACCTTCCCCTGTCAAATTTACAGAATTATTTGTGTCTTCTCACAGAGGAAATGGCCTCTAGTCATGCTCAAAGCACAAGAATGAAAAAAAAATAGATGTAGCTGAAAAACAAATAGCGTTGAAAATTAATAATCAAAAATACCAGAAAGACCTTTAAAAGTTGCTAGCAAAGAGTAACAAATCATTTATAAAGATAAAAGTCAGAATTACAGCAAATTTCCCAATAAAACTTTAAAGGCTCAGAGAGCTTGGAGTACAGTGTTTCAAGTCCTAAAAGAAAACAATGTCCAACTCACAGTGATATGTCTTACAAAACTATGATATCTTCCAAATTAATGGAGAAATTAGATGTTTTTTTTTTCTTTTTGTAAAAAATACCATAAGAAATTCATGACAACTAAGCCAGGACTATGCAAAATTTTCAATTATATTCTAAAAAATGAAGGAAAGATGCAACATATCTAATAGAATGAATACATCATGTTGAGTGAGCAGTTAAATAGAAGAGAAAAAACCAGGGACTCATCAACAGGAAAATAATGTAGTGACAGGACAAAGTCACTAACTTCAGTAATAACTGTCAATGTAAATGATCTCAATTCCCCAAATAAAAGACACTGTTTAGAAGAATGCAACCAAAAACAGGACCCAACAGAATGTAATTCACATAATGTACATTTAATACGTGAAATAATGTATAGACTAATAACCAAAGCATAAAACATAATAATCCAGACAATGGGAACATAAAAAACATAGGAGAAGTGTTTAATTTTCAGACACAGTTAATTGCAACCCAATATTGATCAGAAGAGTTAAAGAAGATCGCTACATATTTGTTCAGGAAAAAATTCAACAGGAAGAGATAAAAATCATGAAACTATATACTGACAACCATCACATCCAACTTCATAAAACTAACACTACTGGATCAGATAAGCATCAACACATTATAGTAAGAAACCTCAATATACACTGTCATAAAGAGATCAGCTAGCTAAAAATGAACAAACAAGTAGCAGTGTTGATCAAATCCTTGAACAAATGAACTAAATAGATAGCTATTGAGTATTCCAGCCAACAACAGCGGAATCCACATTCTTCTCAATAGCACTTCAAACTTTCTCCAAAGTAGACTACATAGTAACCCATAAAGCATGTATATGTAAATGTAAAACAAACGAAATCCATTCTTTGCATATTATGAGCTCATATTTCAATGAAGCTAGAGATAAAGGCAAAAGAAACTGCAGAAATTATTCGAACATGTGGAGATTGAGTACGCAGTGGATCGCAAAAGTAATCAGGGAAGTGATAGAGACCACTATGAATCAACTCTGAACAGGATTTAATATTAACCTATTGGCTTTCCATGTTCACTTGTGAGTTTTCCCAAGGCCTCTTGTCTAGTGATGGGCAGTGGACTCAAGGTGAACCTCTATGAGTCACAGGTCCCTGCTGAGTCCTGTAGTGGCCTGCAAATCCGTGACACCTCAAAGGGCAAGATAAGGCCACAATTGAGGACATTTGGCTCCAACCCTAATTAACTAAGAGAAAACTGCAGCTTCGGGTTTTACACTCTTACAATAAATGTAAACCTAAAGGTAAGGTAGTTCTCTTCATTGACATAATTTACTACTTCAGAAAATACCTCCCAAGGTCCTGCTAGATTCCTCTCAGATTCCTGTTTTCTTTAGTATGCCGCTCCTTTGAAAATCAGAGAAGTGCTTTGTCTTAGCCTTAGAGAATCTCAAATTCTTTTAGAGGGTTTGTAACCTTGGAGAGCCCTAAAATCATGTCACTTGTCTCATTTATTTAATTCACCATCCACTCATTTAGGCGATTGTGGCCCTGATCAGTCCGCAGTAACTAAGGAATGATATTAACCCATTAAAGAAGAAATTAGACAGTTCCCAAAATCAAATAATAGCACCAATACAGCAATCTAGATTTTATAGGACACAGTAAAGACAGTTATAAGTAGGAAGTTCATAGTTGTGTCATATCAGAAAAAGAGAGCCAAAATAAGCAAATGATGCATCTCAGGGTCCGAGAAAAAAAGAACAGTGAAAATCAAAGCTAGCAACAAGAAGAAAATTACACTGACAAGACCAGAAAATAATGAAATTGAGCTAAAATAACAAGATAAGGAATCAATAAATTCAAGAGCTGCTTTTCCAAAATAATAAACAAAATAGACAAAGCCTTAGTGAATCCTACCAAGAAAAAGAAGAAGAAAAAAAAAACCCTAAATCAATACAATTAGAAATGAAAAAGGCAAACTCAAAACAGACACGGCCAAAATTCAGAGGACTATTAGTAACTACTTTTTAAAAAATCTGTCTTGCAATGGAGAGTCCAGAAGAAATGGATTTCTCTAAACACATATGAATTAACAAACTGAACCAAGAAGTTGTAAAAATCTTTAAGTAATCCAGTAAGAGGAAATGCAATCGAATCAGGACCACGTAACCTACCAACTTAGAAAAGACTTGGCCATACAAATTCACTACTGAATTCTAAAAAAAACTTTAAAAAAATCTAACTTCAATAGCACTCAAAGGATTTAATGAAATTAAGAGAGAAGAAATAACTCAAAGTGAGTCCTGGATTCTAGCACTACCTTGATTCCAAAATGAGACAAGATTATGAGTAAAAAAGAGAAAAACAGTCTAATCTCCTTAACAAACCTAGATACAAAAATCCTCAGCAAGACACTGGCTGAGAGATGGCACTATGTCATTAAAAATCATCCATCAGAGTCAAGCAGGCTTCATTCCAGGGAAATAAGAATGGTTCAACATACACAAGTCAATAAATAGAAACAGAAGTAAAGGTGAAAAATCACACCACTATCTTAATAGAAAAAAACTTTCGATGAGATTCAACAGCCATTTTTGATACAAATCCAGAAGAGAGTAGCTATATAAATGAGCAATTTTTTAGGGGTCAGTATCAGGAATTGAACTCAGGACCTTGTGTTTGCCAGGCAGGCACTTGTGTCAATGAGCTTAGAATAGCTATAGAAAGATTTGATTTCAATCTAATAGAAATCACTAGTGACAAACCTACCAATATCATCATATTAAATATGGAAAAGCTGAAATCCTTCCCTCTAAAATTTGGAACAAGAAAAACATTTCCACTGTCATCCCTCCCGCTGAATATAGCACTTCAAACATTAGCTAGACCAACCAGGCTAGAGAAAAAGATATGTACAGGAAAGAAGTCAGATTATCATTGTTTACAAATGATATGATCCTCATCCACCAAAAACTGCTACAAATAATAACCAAATTCAGTAATGTATCAAGATACAAAATGAACAAACAAAACTCACAGCAATCATGTACCGCAATAATAATTTCACTGAAAAAAAAAAGTAGATAAATAATATTGTTCTCAATAATATCAAGAAAAATTGCCTTTCTTCTTAGGGCTGGTGCTACAACTCAGGGGGCTGGGGACATAGCTCAGTGGAATAAGCGCCTGCCTGGCAAGCACAAGGTGCTGGGTTCAATCCTCGGTACTGAAAAAAAAAGAAAGAAAAATTAAATATATAGGAATTACCCTCACTAAGGAAGTCAAAGTTTTGTACAGTGAAAACTGCAATATCCTGAGAAAGATCAAAGACATTAGAATGGGAAAAGATATCTCCTGTTCCTGGTTATCTCCTGGTTGCTACGTAGAACCAATTTTGCCAAAATATCCATATTTACAAGTTGTCTATAGGTGTAAATCAATCCTGAGCAAAATATCAACAATATTCCTCATACAACTAGAGAAAACTGTTTTAAAATTCCTATGGAACCAGAAAAAGACCCAGAATAGCAGAAGCAACCTAAGGCAACAAAGGCAGAGCGGGAGGCGTCACAACCGCAGACTTTATGTTACAAAGCTGTAGCGATCAGAAGTCTTTCTCCTGGCACAGAAGCAGGTATGTGGGACAAAGGGACAGAGTACAGGATGCGGAGAAAGCTGGAGCACGTGCAGCGTCTGATCCTTGGCTCTGGGGCAAAAATAGACGGTGGGGAAAGATCGCCTTTCTAATGCATTTTCCTTGGATAACCGGCTACACACATCCAGGATGTTGATGGAAGCCCCGTATCTCTCAACATGTAGTAAACTGAAATGAAAATGGATCAAATATACCTGATAAAGTAGAAACACTTAATCTGATTGGACATAAAATAGGTAAACCCCTTGAGATAGGCAAAGCCAGGGACTGTACAAATAGAACTTAAATTGCACACGAAATAGCATGAACTATCAACACAGGGGATCACATGAAATTGAAAATTTCTGTGGAGTAAAGGAAACAACCAGCTCGGCAATGAGCCCACACACAGAATGGGGAAAATATTGGGAGAACTACTTCTCAGGCAGAGAACTAATATATAGAGTATATAAAAACATATATATTAAACTCCCTCCACCCACCAAAGATGAAATGTTCCACTGAAAAGAACAGAAATTTCTCAGCAGATGAAATACAAACAGTAAATGTTCAACATCTCTGGCCATTAGAAAAATGCAAATTGAAACAACACTGTGACTTGTGTTACTCTAGAAAAAAAGGCATCATCAAGAAATCCAATAAGAACAAATGCTGGTGAGGAACTTTCTCTATAATTTGTGGGAAGGTAGCTAAGATAACTACTATAGACATCAGTATGAAAGTTCCTCAAAAAATTAAAACTAGAAATTTCATTGGACCCAGCCCTTCCCTTTCTAGGTATCTTCCCTAGAAAGATCTCACATTACAGTGGTAACATGCTCTCATATGTATAGCAGCACAACACATAATAGCTAAATCTTTGAAGCAGTCTCTGTGTCCATGACCAAATGAATGGATAGAGAAAATGTTACATCCATACACAGTAGGATATTATGCCAAAAAGAAAAGTAAACTTGAGTCAATTTGAAGTAAGACTAAGTGAAATACATCAGACACACTATCTTAAATATTGCGTGGGTTCTCTTATATGACATATTTAATACATAGGGACCTAAATTAAAGATAGATAACAGAACACATGGAGACAGATTTTTTGCAGAAGGGAAATTAACCAAGTGATGGAGGAAGAGGCATAGGAGTGAAGGGATAGGAGAAGAAAAAAATGAATTAAGATGTGTTATATACATGCAGCAATCCCTCATGATGAATGTAACTGCTTCCCTGAAAATAAGACCTAACCAGAACATAAACTTCTGATCATTACCATGGTGATGGCCAGTGTCATGGAGAAGATTATATCTTTCTATTCTCTTGCTTGGTGGCCACTCTGGAATGGCAGGAAAGGCAAAGATAGGATGACTGTGCTGGCCTTTTTAATCTCTCGTTAGGTCTTATTTTGAGGGAAACGTGGTCATTATGTATTGCAACCATGTATTAATAAAAATAAAAATTTAAAAATATATAAGCCTGTGTTTAATAGATCTTATATACCATTGCGCTGTGAACCGTAACTAAATAGTTAGGTGATGCTTGCAACATGCTTAAACTCAGGTCATCAGGATAGAGAGCAAGGGTATTAGCAGCGCCTTAGGGGTTCTTCAATCTGCCTCCTGATGCCTTTGTTCCTAGCAATGTCATACATTCTCCAGTCTCTTAAACAACAGATTTTGCATTTTATTCAACTCAAAGACTACAATCTTATTACCTGTGTTTTCACTTAACATGACTGGCATGAGTTTGTGTCCATTCTAAAGTGTGGTTATGATGTACTTATTTTCATTGAAGTGGACTGTTCCATTGCAGATATACACAATTTATCAACCCAATTTTTTGTTTGTAGACTTTGAGTGGTCCTTACTGTCTCTGGCTATCATGATTAGTGCCACTTAAAAATGCTTTTTATGTCTTACACAGAATTATATGTTGTTATCAATATAGTTTCATCTCTTTTGATAAAAACATGTGTTGATCCACACATATATTTCCATTTGATAATTTAGCTTTGCCTTGTAATTCTTAACAGTTTTATTATTAGCTGCACTCTATGAAAAAAAACACATTATGTTCCTCTCCAAGATGTGACTTCTTCCAATTGTCTTATTCATGCTGATCTTCCAAAAGGTGTGCTAATACTGTTTTTATATGTGGATAAGCAGGCATTAGAGAGCCTCGAGAAAGGCACAGGTCTGATACAAAGTGTTTTATCTACTCAGGCTTGCATATAAATTTTAAACTTTGGAAAAGCAAACATTACTAATATGAAGAGAGATGTTAGAGACTACATAATTAAATGATAATGAAAGACATACAAAAATAATGGTAACAATGAAAGAATAAATTTCCTGAGGTAAGTTGCCCAGCACAGCTATAAACTGAACATGGTCTGGACTCAAAGTGCTGGGTTAAAATTTCAATTCTGCTGTTTCCCATCCTCAGTTTTCCCATATGTCAAATGGGAAGAATAATGCATCTATTCCAGAAGGAGTAGCTTGAATGGGGTAACAGGAAGAATCAAGATTCATACTTGAGATGTGGTGAGCATAAGTCATTTCTTCAAAATTACAATCATTACTACTGAGCATGTGCATGTATTATTTCTTGTTCCTGTTCTCTCAAAGTGGCTACTATTTCCCCTAAATTTATATAAAGTATCTTTTTGTCTTACATTTAACATTGCATCCTTCTGTGCTTAATGTGGTTTCATTTTTTTAAAACATGCATTTTGTATCTTCTGTCATTAACTTGCTCTTCTGAATGCCTCTTTTTAGGAAATACATTAATCTATTTTGTCTTAATGCACCAAGGGCAAATCTAGGTCAAAATTTTTATAGCACACTTTAGAGGTTCAGAAATAAAGGGCTAAATAAGTTAAATAATTTAACCAGGATTTTACACATATGAATTAGACAAGTTAGTGTATTCTTTTCTAAAAGCTGAGCAATCTTTTGCTATTTCTTGCTGCCTCTTGTGGCTTAAAGGGAAAATTCAGTCTTTACTAGATTTGGCTTTTATAAATTAACCAGTGTATATTCTAGTTTAGTTGTACACTGAAGTTCTAGAGAATTTTGGAAAATAACAGTGAAACTCCCCGCCCCATTTATCAGACCAAATTTTGATTTCCAATGCTTCAATTTTGAAATTGTATAATTGGTAGAGAATTGGCTGGAAAAAAAATAGAGGGAAAACAAAAAAATGAACACAAATTATGAAATAAGTGTCACTATCTTTTTGTGAAGAACTATAAAACTATACCTAAATTCACTTAGGTTATAATTTACAAAGTAATTAATGGGAAATTAAGAGGTTCTCAGTCATGTGAAGACTAAGTGAGCACACCCAACGTGTCTCTCCCACGAAAGGCCAGATAGACTCCAAGGCCCAGATAGACTCCATGGAGAAGATGTCAGAGGACTCTAAAAAGCAAAGGGTGGCAGTAAGGAGAGAAGAGAACAGGATGTAGGTTTATCACTAAATTGGCTCTCAGTCTTTCTCCTTCCTGTGTTTCCTTTAGTTTTACTCGCCCAGACTCAAAGAGTATAGTACTGAGACGGGGACAGGAAATCTGGAAAGAACTTCCAAAAAGTCTCTCTATTTCTGGTATAAGTACAGGGAATGTAGGCATTTATGGTGCAGAGATAATAAAAGGCAATCCACACATTCTGTTGTTTTAATTCTGCCTCCAAGCAATCTCTCAGTGGTACAGAAGCAGCACCAACTGGCAACATTACTACAACCCCAAGGAATGTGCTTGTGGCTGAAAAAGTGCAGTACAATATGCATATTGTCTTTTCCCTCTGTCTTCTTATACTTGGTCCCAAAAAGTTATAAGAACAAAGTTTTGATTTTGCTGTAAGAAGATCAGGAAGATCCCTTTGGTTCAAAAAAGTGTCAGGGAGGCTACTGAGTAGAGAAATCTTAAAAGAAAATAATTCCATGAAATTATACAAGTCATTGTTCATAGCCTAGACTGTCCACTGCATGTGAACTGAGGACATATCTGAATAGAATTTTAAAAGTTTTAAAAGTTGCCTTACTTTGGATCCACATCTGTAGGGTATGCAGAAACCTGCCTGGTGAACATATGGTGTGTTATCTTCTCAACATGATGATAAATGTTCTCAATGACACCCAGAAACCCATAACATAATAATCAAAATGTCCTGTTATAAACCATACTTTCTCCACATAGGAAGGAACATAGAACTATATCTCACACAAGGAAAGAAAATAAACTACTATCAACATTGAGAACATAACATACTTACATAATCAGACAAATTATTCAATAAGTTAATATTCAAATAGGTCAAGAATTAAGAATGAATACTTTGGAAACAAAAAAAATTCATGAGAAAAGAAAGTTTTGAAATAGATGAAATAAAACTGAGAAAGTTAAAAAGAAAATGGACAAATGAACAAAATTAGTCTGCAACATCAATATTATTTCATTAATAGATAAAATACACTATCAGAAAAATGTAATAACTAAATGATACTATGAAAAATGCAATATAACTGACATTCACAGAACACTCTGCATAATAATAGTAAAACATGAATTATTTTCAAGTGTACATGGAACCTTCACAGTTAACATTAATTAACATTAACATTAATTATAAAACTATCTTCAATAAAATTAAAAGGCTTTAAATCACATTTTAAATATATAACCTAATTATACTAAAATAAAGAGAAATACAGGAACCAAAATAGAAAATCTCCATTAAAACACATTTTCACATTACTACAATAGCCAAAGAAGTCTCAGTGTTAAAAAACATTTTTAGCTGACATGAAAAAAATAACTTACTAAAATTCCAAGAAACAAAAATGTAGTTCTGTGAGGGAAATATATATTCTGTTATGTTATTAAAAGGAATGAGGTTAAAAATTTCCATCTTAGGAAACTAGAAAAATGAAAAAAAAGATGAACCTAAAGTAAGAAATTATAAGAAAAAAATAAAGACCAAACAGGTGAAAAACTTTTAAAAGATTTTAAAATTCAATAAAATTGAAAAAAACAAAACGTGGAAAATATATTTTATAACAACAACAATGAAAGTTAGAATGTCAAGTGCCATTAAAATAATCTTGTACTGTGTCCCTGAATTGGATAGTTTAAATGAAACTGTTCAATTTACTGAAAGACATAAACTACTATGACTGAGGAAGAAACAAAAAACTCAAATAATCATTTATCTACTAAATACATTAAATAACTGATTAAAAATTTTCACATAAAAAAATGCAAGTCCAGGTGGTTTCACTGGAAAATTCCACAAAATATGTTATTATATCATGGAAATATATTTACAGGCTCCAGCCAAACCACCCTTCTGCTGAAATTAAACCACTAACTACAATCAACTCTCAGCCAACTGTGCACCTTGGGTCTCCTCAACATGAGGCAGCAGAGGTGAAAGCCAAATGACTAATTCATTGGTGATGACACCAACATACTGGAGGAGAGTTTCACACCAAGACTGAAGTGCTACCCACCTACAGAGACAAAGTAAGAGACAGCTATGGAGATGAACTCAGAAAGGCTGAGGGTCAACACCTTCCCCCACAAGATCCCCTGAGAGGATCAAGCTCAGGCTAGGAGATTGAATTCTGTCGTGGAGGGTCACATTTGGTTGGTGTAACCTTCAGAAAAGATTGGATCTGAAGGTGATGGGCTTATGGGCAATGATCAGCTCAAAGTCCCACACTTCTACCTATATGCAGAAAATGGTTGTCAGTGATCTCGTTTACTGTAGCTCACTACATGGCACCTCAATTATCTATACTAAAGTGATGGATCTCTTTACTTTGGTTAAGGGTGGTCCAAAAGTGATTCATAATGTCTGTCGGTGTCCAGTTTATATTTCATGCTATTATTATTGAATTTATTACTATGGACAAGGTGATATAGCTCTTGTGATGTAAGAGCAGACACTAATAAAAGTCTAGCAGAGGTAAAGGAAGAGATGCAAAATACGAATGCCAAGCATAGAAAAAATAAGAATTCATTGAAAAGTTTCAAACCAAAATCCAGGAGATTAAGAATATGATAGAAATTATGGACAGCAGAAGTGACCAATGTGACAACAAGCTGTCAGATCAGAAGACACACTGAGGTTGATAATCACTTCACGATAGATATTTTAAAACAACAAGACAATATGCAAAATGGATCCAACAGCCCCTAGATAACAACGAAGATTGAATTAAGAGTAATTGGAACTAATAAAAATCAAAAGACAGCACAAAGGGCATAAAAATTTGTTTGCAGATGAAATAGCAGAAAAGTTTTCAGGTGAGCAAAAATAATTTAGCCTAAAGATAGTGAGGAATATAGAACCCCAGACAGCCATGATCAGGAAAAGAATACACTCTATGTTACATCATAATTCAAGTGCCAGAAATCTGTGCAAGAATAGAATCTTAAAGGCTGTTAGAGAAAAGGAGCAAAACACTAATAAAGGAAAATCCATTACCCTTATAGCAGACTTTCAGTACAAATTTTAAAGGAAAATTACCTTTCAAAATTAATGGACAAATAAGATATTTCCATAGCAAAGAGCACTTAAAGAAAGTCATGATGACAAAACCAACACTTGCAAATATTCTCAAGGATATTCTAGAAAAAGACAAGGAAACTAATGCCCCAAGGTCCAATAAAATAAATGTAAGAGGTAGTGCAAGGAATTAAGTTGAAGAGAAAGGAAAAGTAACAGCCACAAGAAAATAATATAGTGACAGGAATAAGTCAATATCTATCAGTTATTACTATCAGTGTGGATGGTCTCAATTCATTAATGAAATGCACAAATTAGCAAAAGTGATCAGAAAACAGAACCCAATGGTATGTTGTATACAGAAAACATATTAAACCTGGAAAGAAATTAATGAATTAAAAATCAAAGAATAAAAACAATGTTTCATGCAAGGAAAGTCTGAAAACAAGCAGCAGTATCTATTTTATTTTCAAACAAAGTAGATTTAAGCAAAGCTGGCAAAAAGACACAAAAAAAAGGACACTATGTACTGGTTAAAGTTTACTATTCAGCAAAAGCAATAAGAATTATACACATATATGCACCAAATTACAATACCCTTAACTTCATAAAACAAACACTAGTGGCCATAAAATTTCATATAAACATCATTACAATCGTAGTAGTAGTTCTCAAAACACTGTTGTCACAAATAGATCAATGAAATCAGAGAAATATCAATGAAAAGTAGCAGAATTAAACCAAACGTTTGAAGAAGTTGACTTAATAGATATATACAGTGTTACACTCAACAAGAGAACATACGTTCTTCTCAGGAGCACTTGGAACTTTCTCCAAAATAGACCATATACTAGTAAAAGCATGATAAATAAATGTAAAGGAAATATAATTTAACCCAGATATTATCAGAACACAGGGCAATGAAACTGGAAATTAATTGCAAAGGAAACCATAGAAATTATGCAAACATCTGAATATTAAACAGCATAATCTTGAATGATGATCAATGGGTCACAGATGAAATTAAAAATGGAATGAGTGTTTCTAGAATTAAATGACAGTACTAGCATATCATGTGAGAATTACGTAATTTTTACATGAGAAACCCAATATATATTTGAGTTTAACCACGTTGGATATAGATAGGGAGAGAGAGAATGAGGAGAATGGTCAAAAAAGAAAATAAATAAAGAGGAACTAGGGAGATATTCTTCAAATGGGTGAGTAAAGAAGTGATAAAAGGAGTAGAGAAGGAGGAGGGAAAAGGAGTTGAAAAAGATGATGAAAATAAAGCTTTTGTAAATAGGGAACCAAAAATTGGAAGGAGCTGGAGGGAAAGAAAAGGTAAGGAAAGAGAAAGAAAGGAAGAGGGAAAGAAAGACACACAGAAAAAGCACAAAATTAAGATGCATTACATTCATGTACCACCTCCTCATATTAACTGTAATAATTACATATACTAGATCCTGAACTTATGAAAAAGTTCTGTTCCAGAGCACGTTCATAAGTCAAAATTCATTTGTAAGTCTGACAAAGTGAGTCTTATACATCTTTGAAATTAATATACAATGCACAGCATCAAGAACCCAAACACACACACACACAAAAGTACCTGACTGTGCTGTACTACTGTACACTCTCACACTGTGCAGAAAGCACAGAACAGCACAACTGTGACAATGTGTGACATGAGGTTAGCTATATCCACAATTTGTTCACATTTACTGATGTTCACAATTTAGGGTTCATTCATACTGGTGAAATTTTCCACTTTGACTATTCTTAAGTCATGCACATATGGTTCTGAAAACACATTCTAAGAAAGATACATTTACAATCACTTTATAAAATTGGATGGGAAAGTAACAATTTGTAACTCCTTTCAGGTCAAGAATAAAAAATAAATAAATAAATCAGACCAGACAGTAGAAGATCTGGCTAACATTTCCAGAGCTATATTGAAAAAGAGTGAGAGAAATAAAAGGAATAGGATAGGAAAGAAAGAAGTGAAATTATCATTATTCACAGATGGCATGATACTCTACACAGAAGACCACAAAAACTCTACCAAAAGACTTCTAGATTTAATAACCAAATTCAGTAGCATAGGTGGATATAAAGTCAACACTCAAAGATGAATAGCATTCCTGTGCACAAACAACAAACTTACTGAGAGAGAAATTAGGGAAACCACATCCTTCAAAATATCATCAAAGAAATTTATACTTAGTAATCAACCTAACAAAGGAAGTAAAAGATATATACATTAAAATTAAACAATAATAAATGCTGGTAGAACTATGGGGGAAAAGGAACTTCTCCACTCTTGGTGGGAGTGTAGACTGGTACAACCATTGTGGAAAGCAGCGTGGAGATTCTTCATAAAACTAGGATTACAGGTTCTACTTGACCCAGCTGTTTCCCCTCTTGGTATTTTTCCAAAGAATTGAAAATGTCATGCTACAGTGATATATGTGCACCCATGATTATAGTAGCACAATTTGTAATAGCTAAAACTTGGAAACAACCCAACTGCCCATGAACCAAGAAATGGATAAAAAGGATGTGGTATTTTTACACAATGGAGTACTACTCAGCTATAAAGAAAGATAAACTCAAGGCTTTCATAGGTAAACGGATGCAACTAAAGACCATACTCAAGTGAAATAAACCAGATTCACATGTGTAAACATCCTTTGTTTCTCTTGTGTAAGAAGATGAAAGGGTAAATAAGATCCAAAGGTACAATAGATATTGTGAAAGGGAAGGAAACTGCTCAAAGGAAAATTCAACTTGGATGGGGGAAAGGAGGAAAGAAGGGAAGGAAAAATAAACACACACACAAACATAAGATAGCTGAGCTAATTGTACTACTAACTTCTATTAATTAACTGGAAGGAACAATTTGTGTTTATATTGTTTGTTCAGTTTTTCTTGCCTGTATCTTGTAATCTGAGCAACTACTTTGAAGATCAAAATATGCAATATAATAACCATTGTTTGTTTCTTCTCATCTTGTTTTGAAATTTTATATCATTTTTATTGAACTTTTTCTCTATTTAAAATAAAACAGACAGTATAAGCAAAGTAGGTCCCTTAAGAATATTGATACAAAAACACTAGCAAAATATAGCAATTTGAATATATATGTGTATAATATTATAATTAATTAAGTGTGGTTTATGCAAGAATTCCAAGGGCTATCTCAGTGTTTACCAACAATACTCAGTTTAATACATCATTGCATATTAGAAAAAAGAAGACACCATCTAATTAACTGATATAGAAATTTAATTATCTCACTACTGTAAGAACCTGAAAGAGTGACTAAAATCTAGAAGGTACAATAGACATTGTGAAAAGGGGAAACAGCTTGAAAGGAAAGAACAAATGGTATGAGGGAAAAGAGAAAAGAAAGAAGGGGAAAAAATATATATGTATACAAAGGATAGCTAACATAGTTGTACTTTTTGATTGCTCTATTGAAATGAACAGTTAATGTTTAAGTGTGTGATCAATCTTACATGTACGTATATGTTTATCTGAATGTCCAAACTGAGGATATCAATATGTAATACAACAACCATTGTTAATTTTCTATCACCTTGTCTGAGATTCTGTATTTTTTGTATTGTTTTTGTGTTATTTTCTAAGTGCATGTGTGTTTGTTAAGATGCTTTCATTCCTTTATCTTTAAAATATGAAACAATATCTAATATGTAACTAAGATATAAACAAAAGAAATAAATAAAAATAACAATATATATTTTAGCAAACTAAAAGTACCAGAAAACGTCCATAACCTGGTAAATGCAGTTCAAATTTTAAAAAAAGGAAAAAAATAGAAACAAAGCTTTTGTAAACAAGAAGGGGGAAGGTATTGAAGAGAGGAAAGGGAATTGGGCAAAAAAGATGAATCAAGATGTATTATGCACAGAAACAACCTCCCTATGGTGAGTGTGATCATTACGTGTATCTAAAATGCGTCAATAAAATTAATTTTAAAATACTACTTGGTGGTAAGGGAAAAATGTAAAATATCTGTTTTCACTATTTCCATTCAACATTACATAAAACACTGAGCTAGAAAGGAGAAAACTAGATATATATTAAAAAATATGTAACTGTCACTTACCAAGGCAATGTATTTGTTATAGTAGAACACCTAAAGCAAAGAGATATTATAATTATGAGTTCATCAATGCCACAAGATATGAGAAAAATCAACTTTTATTTCTATATTCTAGCAATGGCACTAAAATTTTAGTTTAAAGAATAATATTTATAGTATCTCAAAAAATCACGACTAGATACAAAAGTAACGAGCAATGTGCTATACCTGTGTACTGAAGCTACAAAATGCTGGTGAAAGGAGTCAAAGAATGTAGAAATAAGTGGGGAACCATCCATGCTGTGGCCTGAAAGCTTTGCCATACTTCTCGATCCTCCTCCCCGAATTTTATCTTTAAGCACAGATACAATCAAGATTCCAGCAAGAATTTTTTGTAGATATAGATATGCTTATTATAATATATTTGGAAACACAGTGGACAGAGAATTTAAAAATTTGGGGAAATATATGTATAATATTGGAGTCACGTTTCCTGTTTTTATGTCTTATTTTTTTAAGTAGGAATTGAACTCAGGACCTTGCACTTGCCAGGCAGGTGCTGTGACACTGAACTATATCCCTGAACCATTTATATACATTTCCAGTCTTAATACTTGGGATGAAGGAACAATAGGTTATTTGTCAGTGGAACAAAATAGTGAACGCAGAAGTAGACCCACACAAGAAGCCCACCTGCTTTCTGACAATGGTGCAAAAGAAATTTATGGAGACAACCATAAACCCACTGCAACAATTAAGAATTCTAATGTAAAACTGAACTTTGACCTGAGCATACCCTTACTGAATAAAAATTAACCCCAAAATGATCCATAAGTTAAAGGCAGAAATGTACTTTTTAATAACTTAAAAAGAGGGGAAAAGCTCTGTGACCTTGAATAGGCAAATAATTCTTACGTATGATACCAAAATCATGATCGATAAAAGACAAAATTTGATAGATTGAATTGTTCATTGATCCATGAAAGACACCATTAAAAAAGAAAGACAACATCCATATTAGGAAACATTATTTGTAAATTTTACAGCAAAGAAAGGAATTATAGCAATAAATATACAAAGAAACCTCAATGCCAAATAATAAACAAATAAATTAGGCAAAAAATCATGTGATATATATTATATATCTCTCACTTGATATTTATTAAAATGCCTTTCAAGAAAAGGAAAATCTGATTATAAAAAGTTTTTAGTGCTTGGAAAACAGACCATGTGGTATTTTTATTCATTTATTTGCTTCTCAGAATGTGAGGTGGTACAGCTGGAAAGGATTTTGGTGGTTCTTTTTGTTTTATAAATAAAGATAAATATTTAACATATGATAATTTCTGTTCCTTGTCATTTTCTTATTGAAATAAAAATTGTGGTTTACCCATTAAACTACACATGATTATGCATAGTAATGTCGACCATAATCTGTAAAATCTGAAACAAGTGAAATGTGCCTCAACATTTGAATGGATAATTACACCATGGAGAGTCCAAAATGGATAAGAATTCAACAATAAAAGCAAATTATTAACTTATGCAAAATGTGGATCTTAAAGAAATGATACTAAATGAAAAAGCAAGATTCAAAAAGTTACACATGACACAGTTCGATGTATATGAAATTAATGAATAGAGAAAACTGTGAGGAAAGATGAATAGTTCCCAGCAGTTAAAGCTGGGAGGAGGTGACAATGAAGAAGAATATAAGAGAATTCTGGATAAGTTGGAACCGTTCTGCGTCACATTTGTGGCTGTGATTGCTCTAATCTATGTGTGTTAAAACGTGTAACACTGCATACAATTGGGTAGTTGAGTTTTACACAAACAAATTAAAAACCGTATAACAGAAAGATAAATCTAAAGTAAGCCAAGAGAAAAACATTAATAACAAATTTATATTTTGCTCATAAATATATCATCTTGTATGAAACTTTGAGTCTCCTCAGAGCACAGCAAACCTAACAGCCTCTTGCAGATCACCAAGTAGAAAATCCCAGTGAAAAATACTTTCTGAGGTAGGGATAACAGTTGCTTTAAACTATATGGGAAACTGAAAATGGCAGTGCCAACTATGAAGGCATTGGCACCCCAAATGCACTTTTTAAAGTACTCATAATTCTTAATGAAAAGATCCTATTATGTAAAAAATACTAGCACGCATTCTGGAGAAGAGACTATACTATCCACTGGCTTGTGATTTTGAATTACTGCATAAAATTCCTAAGCAACTGCCTCATGGAACTGCTAGAAAGATAAATTTAATCTATATAAAGTTCCAGAAATGTAGTGTAAAGTTAGTATATGTCAGCTATCATGGTAATTTGAGTAATGGCCTGTCATGCACAATGTGTGACCAAAATATAAGGTGAATATTTAAATTTTAAAAATAATATATTGTGGTAAAAGACACATTAGTATTTTTTTAAAAAGACTTTGCTACTGATCCCTCTCACCTCAAACACACATAATCCCGCTGTTCTTGCCACTTGCTGAAGCAGTTCTGGAAGTCTGCGTTGGAGAGTGTCTTTAGAAGGCACGATGACAAAGTGAAAACTGCTGTCCAGAGCCATTCAAAAGCAAGGAAGATCATAAAGACAGCATTCACCGGAGCGGGCACCGTGCACTTTTTGGCTCTTCCCCAGTGTAAACATGACCGTGAAACGTAAACATTTTGAATCAGTTCCGGACATTGAGAGAGCCACTAGAGCACAACTAGAGACACTCAGGAAAGACTTCCAGAACTGCTGCAGAAAGTGGGAAGAACAATGGGACAAGTGCTGTCAAAGTGCAAAGTTGTATTTTGAGGGAGATTAATGGCAATGGGTCTTTCACTCTCATAAATTTCTAAATGTGAATATATACCATATTACTCTATCACACTATATACATTGACATCCTGATCTCCAGTACTTATGAATATGCTGTTTTATGTGGCAAAAGGGATTTTGTAGATATTGATGATCCAGAGATTATCCTGAATTATCCAGATGGGACTCACACAGGGACACTAACATTTACAGTTAAGCGTGAAGGAAGCAGGAGAGTTCGTGTCAAAGTTAGCGAGTGTTTGGGAGATGCTGTGCTGTTGACATTGAAGATGAAGATGAGGCCAAAGGCAAACAGCAGACCTTCTGAAAGCTGGCCAAAGCAAGGAAATAGAATTCCTTTAATCCTCCAGAAGAACAGCAGCACTGTTGATACCTTGATTGAGTTCACAGAGATCCATTTCAGACTATGGACATCAGAACTGTAAGATAACAGCTTCATGTCATTTTAAGCCACTACATCTGTGGGAAATTCGTTGCAGAAACATGTGTGAGTATTTATACAAATAGGTTCTTTCTAATTGTACTTAAACTTGTAAAGTGACTTTCTCTAAGTACCTTTAAAATTTTCCTATCATCATTCTTAAAAAGTAACTGTGTGGAGGTCATCCATACATGCATTATGTCAGTGAATAGAAGCTAAGATGGTGTAGTTGGCCAAACCTGGGTTCTAATATGGACTCCAGCACTTTCTCCATCACAGTGACAGGACTCGCTGCCTGCATATGTCTGTTCCTCCTGACCAGTCGGGATTCGGTGCCTCCTGCCTAATGTGGCTGTCATGAGAAGGCAGTAGGTATTGCCACAAATACATTTAACATGGAATCTGATTTTAGTTATTATTTATTGAGTGAGAGTTATAATTTTTATATCAGTATTATCCAATTTAATATAACTGATGATGTCTACTATTCTCACTTTATAGATGAAAGAATTGGAGATCAGAGATCACAGAAGGCTTGAGCAAGTCCATCTGTCTGTTTATAGCATATATAAGGGTAGAAACCACGCTTTTTGCTCCAATTCAAGTAACATTCCTTATACCATTGAATATACCTGAATATCATGGTTGTTTTCTTTTGTAAAATTTGGACGAGGTAGTGAATGTTTGGTCCAGAAGGCTATGGGTTCTGAGCATCTCCTTTTCAAAATCATTGTTCTGTTCTGTCGTTGAAAATTTATATTTCCTTAGTCATATTTTCTTTATCATGTGATAGAATATTCTTTACAAAGTATATTTTCCATAGCTTAATTAAAATGAACTCCCACTCAAATGGACTCCTTTCCATTTTAAAAGTGGAGAACCATCTCTTTCCCCTTCAAATTCCTTCTTCTAAATGTAAAATGAGAGCCTAACAATTCCCCAGATATGAAATCGTGCTTCTCAGTCCTTTTCCAGGAAAACACAGGACAAAGAGGGGTTTGACCCTGTTAGACTAGATTCGCAGCTGCTTGCCACCTGGTGGATGCTGGCTTTCACTGCAAACCCGTCTCCAATTACTGTTTCAAGCACTTCCGGTCAATAACCTCTGTGCCTGGATTATTTTCTGCCAGTGAGAAGAGATTTAAGGCAGGAGGGATTGACTGTTGTATTTTCCTTACTTTGAAAATAAAAAAATCTCTATTCACTTAGCAATTAGCTACCTAGAGTTGTAATATGCAAGATGTTCTCAAAGACACATCCTAAATAGTACCCAATGGACTTTTGTCCACCAAAATCTGCATTCCTCAACTTTAAATAGAATATTGCCTGTGCATTTACTTGTCAGGAATGTTTGCTATCCACCAGTGGTGCTGTAGTCTCCCCCATATTTGTTTCCTAGACAAACACACACAGGGGCTCCTTGATCTAGCTCCTCTTTTATGTCTCTGTCCTTTTCTTTGATCACTTTTTCATAATCTTCTTTGAGTGTCCTTCACTCTGGTTTTACAGATTTGGAATTCTCTGAAGAAGACTGCATGTTTTGTTCCTTCAGATTCATACACTGAAACACTAATCCTTACAGTGAGGAGACTGGCATGCGGGTGGTAATTAAGTCTCAAGGGGTGAGTGTCCGCAGGAGGGACTTGAGAAGCCTCTCTTTCTCTCCCTTCTCTCCTTCTAAAGAAGGGCGGCTTTCTGAAAACTGGGAAGAGGCGCTGAGGTGTAATCCAGACAGTACCTTGATCTTGGACTTGACCTGCAGGGTGGTAAGAAATGCATGTGTGTTGTTTAAGCCCCCATTTCTGCATCTTCCTAGATCAGACATTGCTTGTGTGTGTCATGCTGTCTCATGCTTCCTCTCTCCTGTGAGTTCATTGGGTCCCATTTGTCCCCTTAAAAATGTTAAATAGTTTATTTAACCCATCGTATCTTTGTTCGGGTAATCAATAAACAAAAAGAAATGACAGGAGAAAAAAGACATTTGACATTTCTTTTTTCACACTAAGATTTCAAAATACATTTTATAGGTACAGCATATTTCAATTAAATTAAATTTTAACTCTCAGCCACATCAGCCACGTGATGAATGCTTGCTAGCCACAGGTAGCAGGAGGTCACTGCAGTGGACAGCATCACACAGCAGGATGTGGACAGTTTCTCCCCGACATTGAAAGGCAGACCATTAAAAAGTTGGCAATACTGTTTTCAGTGTTAAGGAATTATATTCTTCATAGTGAATATTTATCGGACACCTGCCTAGATTGGCAGGTGTCCCAGTGTTTGGACAATAACTTTTATCTCCTTAAATCTCTTACTTTTATTTCTGACTATTTTCTGTGAAGTTTCGCACTCAGCTTCGATTTGCTCTTTGGGGTGGCAGAGGACAAACCCTGACCTCCCCAACTGGTCTTCGTATCTTCCTAGCCCTCACCCTATCACACCTTCATGTGCTGTTGGGGACCATCACCTGTGTGCCCCTTGTGCCATTTTCCTCTGCTGGAGCGTGTGTTGCTCAAGGACAGGCGATGTCTTCCTGCTTTGTACTCTGGGGCACTGTAGACGGGCCTGGGGTTACTCCACTGACCACATATTGAATAAGTGGATTAGTTTCTTTTCATAGGCCTTACTATTATCAGTCACTGAAATTTGTTCTGCTAAACATGGCTTGAGACCCCCTGAAAGGAGAGTTCTACTTTGCCCACATCGGAAACTGAAAATATACTTCTGAGACTTTATTCTACTATATAGACTACCCCGGATTTAAGACGGTTTCACATAAAACTTTTTGATTGTACAGTGGATAAAGTGCAGTCGTACTTTGAATCTTGATCTTTCCCCACGTTATCCAGAAGTGGTCCAGTCCTGTCTCAACAGGCTGTTCAGGGACAGTGAGTTTCAGTGCAGTAAGCTCTTCAGTGATGAGGGGCTACAAGCCATACCCCAGACTGTACTGTGCCATCATCAGGGGTCAGGGTAGTCAGTGAATCACAAAATCTATGCATCATTTTATTCTGAAATAAGCTTTGTGTCAGAGGATTTTGCCTAACCATAAGTGAATGTAAATGTCAGTACATTTAAGGAAAGCTAGATGAAGTTATGAAGTATTAGGTGAAATCAGTGTATTTTCAAATTATGATATTTTCAGTTTACCATTTGTTTGGTGGGGCATTACTACTGTAAGTTGAGAAACATCTTTAAATAGTTAAAACAAATTTTTCACACCTGTGGTGGATTGACAACTGGTGGTCCACTTGCTGAGCTGAGTCAGCATGGTGCTGGGTATGGGAGGCCCCCCTAAGGATTGTCACCAACAGCATAAGAGACAGAACAAGAAAGGAAGTAGAGAGGCTGTTGGGAACTGGTACAAACTGCTGGGTGATGTTAGCTGTTGGAAAGCTGTAAGGAGCTGCTGGTTTGCCTGGAGGATTTTGTTACGCTGGCTTTCCTGATGAACTTAGCTGTTGCCCGAGGAGGAGCTCAGCACCTCATTGTTGCAGAGGATGGCTGCAATTATTTTGGGGGAGCACTGGTACTTCACTTTGAGCATTGCTTCCTGGCTCCAGAGGAGAAGATGGTACCTACCTCAGTATCCTGGAGAAGCTTGTCCCATTGGCTTTCCTGATCATTGAGAGGGCTCAGTATGTCACTGTTGGTGAGGATCATCATGATATTTGGGGACGGGGAGCTCTGGGTCTTACTTTGAGCATCATTTTATGGATCCAGTGCAAATCCCTCATCCTGCTAGCACAGGTCCTTCATCCTGCTGCCACAGACTTTCTAGATTCCACCACTGACCTTTGTGCCTTCCCAGCACAGATCTGTGAAACAGGCCTGCATGAGACATTGTCGTAGGCTCGAGGCCTCCAGTTGGACTTGTTGGGGGGCATTGTTATATGCTGTAGCTCTCCAGCTGGACTCCTACAGGACATTACCATGGGATCCAGGCCCTCAGATGGATTCTTTGGTTGTTAGTGTGTGGACAGATTTCCTGCGCTCCTTTTATATGACACTTAGGGTGATGATTATAAAATAATCTTATAAAACGAGTCCTGTATAGTATTGTTTCTCCTTGCAAAACCCCCAAATTACAACACCCTATTGAGATCCTCATCTTTGGGGAAGGGCTCACTCTTTGGGATATTACTCATCATTAGAAATATGCTTGCCAATAGTAACAGGCAGCAAGAGGCCAGGTCCTTTAGGGGAAAAATAGCACTTGGAACTATTCAAACAACATTCAAAAATAGCATATGTGAAAACAAGCCAAGCAGGAAAATAGAAAATCAATTACTTGGGTTATCTCAGTTTTCTTCAAGGATTTAAAATGAATGCTTTTTTTTTTTTTTAAATACACACAGTGATTTAGTGAGACCTGAATTCAAATCCAAGTGCTGCTAGTTCTTAATTCAATGTCTTCAGGACAAAATTATTTATGTTCTCTGAGCTTTATCTGTCCTGTCAGGAAAAGGAGACATAACAGTAAGTCTCAAAAGGATATTTAGGTGTGTGATGGATATATATGTGCCTTACACCATTCTAGAGTCACAATAAGAAATCAGTCAATAGTACAATATAAATCCTTTTGCCCTCTGCTTGAGGCCATCCAGGATCGGGCTGCAATTTCTCTACTCAATATTTTGTCTGAGTTTTTGCCAACAATAGATGTTCCCTGTGTGAGCTTCATGCCTGCAGCCATGGTGACTTTCCATATTTTCTTGTCAAGAGGTGAACAGATCATTCCCAGCCCTCCAGGCTTCACTCAGATCATGGGTGGAGTATACAGAAGGCATGGGTGTTGGGGTACTCACTGTGTTTTAAGGTAGGGAAACTGCAATCATTTGATTCAATTTGGGTTTATGAAGTCAGAAACCTTTCCCACTAAAATGATTACATAAAACATGCACAGAACTTTAGTGTGCTTCACATTTAATAATCTTCTCCTACATACTGCTACTGTGCACTTTTTTTCATCTCTGCAATTAAGGGAAAAGGAGTTGACTAAAAATTAGACTAGGACTTACTACAATACCTTTCAACTTCATCTCATTTAAGCTATGAGTGCAATAAAAAAGTACTTCAGCTCAGGGATTTATCTCTCATTCCAGAGAGATAGGATCCCTTCCAAGGAACTCTGACATCAGCTGGCAAGAAAAGAGCATCTTAGAGGTTGATTTCCAACAACCGGTTGTATGGGGAAGCATAGAAATCCTGCAGGTGCCTTAGGTTTTTATTAAGAAACGTGCTGATGGGGTTCGGTTTGGCCTCAGCTTGAGCTCAGAGCTCATAATGTCCTGTTCCACTTCCAAATCAAATACAAGTCAATCAAACATGATTTTGAGGCTGCCCTGTGCACAGTTGCTGGAGAGGCTGGGTATGCAATTAAGTTGAATCATGTATCTTGCAAGCCACATCCTTACTCCAGTACCAACTACAAGGACAGCACTATGCTTAATGTATATTTAACCCCACTGGGTGTTCGCCTCCCCATTAGATGCCTGCCACAAATATTTTTTTTAGGAGAATAGCTATGTGGGAATGCAGACTGCCACTTTTCATAATCAACTATATTAATTAAAGCAATAGCCCTTTAGCAAAAAAGGTTTCCTAACTTCTACAGGATTTTATCTAGCATTGCCTTCAGAAAAATATATTTCTAGGATCTAGTAAAGAGTTTCTCAGATTTTGTTGATTATTTTGATCATACAAAAAAAAATAAAAAGATAGCTAAAGAAATACTGAATGGGAGCCACATAATATCTTCCTCTTCCAGAAGTGTTGATCTTGTATAAATATGTAAAGTATCTATTCCTAAAACTCTGGTCCTTAAGAAACACACACACATGCATGTGCTTGTGTACATTCACGTAGTAACACATTTGGAAGCTGTTATGGTTGATACATTGTGTAAACTTGGGGAGTCTAGAGGACAGTTGCAGCATTGCAGCCCCTTTTCCGGATATCCTTAAAAGACAGTGGTGAAGAGAAATCTTCACAGTGGGCAGAACGTCAACCAGTGCACTTGGTAGCACAACTTGCTTCACAGGAGAAATGTCCAGATATACAACTGTATACTGATTCATGGGCCATAGCCAATGGCCTGGCTGGATGGTCAGGAACTTGGAAAGAACATAACTGAAAAATTGGTGACAAAGATATCTGGGGTAGAGGTATGTGGGTTGACCTCTCCATGTGGGCAGAAGATGTGAAAATATTTGCTTCCCACGTAAATGCTACCAAAAGGTAACATCGGCAGAAGACTTTAATAATCAAGTGGATAAGATGACCCGTTCTGTGGAGAGCAGCCAACCTCCTTCTTCAGCCATCCCTGTGCCCAATGGGCCCATGAACAGGGTGGCCATGGTGGCAGGGATGGAGGTTATGCATGGGCTCAGCAGCATGGACTCCCACTCCCCAAGGCTGATCTGGCTATAGCCACTGCTGATTGCCAAATAGGTCAGCAGCAGAGGCCAACACTGAGTCCCTGGTGTGGCACCATTCCCCATGGTGATCAATCTGTGACCTGGTGGCAGGTTGATTATATTGGACCACTTCCACCATGGAAGGGACTGTGTTTTGTCCTCACTAGCATAGACACATATTCTGGATATGGATTTGCCTTTGCTGCTTCTACCAAAACTACCATCCATGGACTTAGAGAATGCCTTATCCACCATCATGGAATTCCACATAGCATTGCCTCTAGACTCCCCAAGTTGACACAATGTACCAACCATAACAGAAGCCTATAGGGATATATTATGGCACTTTCATCTTTAGAAACCATCCTGCACTGTCCATGTGGCTGAGTGCTTCTACTCTATTTCCCTATCATCCATTCTTCCCTCTATGAAGATATATGATATTTAAATGACCACAGTCATGCATCATGTAATAAAAGTTAAGAATTCCAAAAAATGCAGTTAGTGTGATTTTACCATTGCACAAACATCACAGAGTACTTATGTAAAGCTCTTTCATCACTAGGAGTTGTATTCTCATGGAACCCATGGTCAGAGATGTATTCCACCATTGACTAAAATATCATTGTATGGGATTAGATTCTATTTATTCTGTGTGAAAGCACATATAGAATCTTAAATTTTGAAATGATGGCTTGTGTTTTATTTGTCTAAAATTTCCCCCAGAAAATCACATGGGGTTTGACATATAAGTGGTGCTCAAAACAAATATAAGTAAAAATGTAAGTAACAAAAAATAAACTCAGAGTGGAATAAATATTAGAGACAGCAACTGCTCACGAAAGTTTAATGATAAGACAAACACGTAGAATGATATCAGGAAGGATTTGTGAAGGATGTGAGACAAAGTGGGCTATTTAGAATCTGTATGCAATTTAAATTTGCCTAGTGCCATTTTTACTTATTAATCCAGACTTTCAGACACACACATTAAGTTCTTTTCCACACTAAGTCTCATAGTGAATTATGAATCACAACAATGAGAAAGGGAGGATCTTGAGAATAGAATATATCCTCAGAAATGTATAATCCAACAATTTTGTCTCCTAGATTATAATATCTAAATGTAGTTAAATTATAAATATTATGTATCAGTCAATTCTTCCCTACAAAAATACTTAAGAGGGAAAATTATTATCCTCAATTCATAGAGAACACTAAAACCCAAGGAATATCAGTAATAAATCACATTTATAAGGAGGAGTTGCCCTGGAATCCAAACCCAAGCCTATCTCCCCTGAAACGGTTTATTCTTTTCCACCATGCCATGTTGTTTTTCATAAAAGGAAGTGCAGGGCGGGAAAAGAGAACTGAGCTACACTAGAGGTGATAAACATGTCCTTTCCATAATATAGCAAGCCCAGGTTTGATTTCAGGTGTGATATTTTAGGGATCTTTTATTGAGCACTTGGAGCTATTCTTTACCTGAGTGGCCACTTTAGGCGCCAAGGCAACTAAAAATAGATCTTCTAGACATCTTCCTTTACCCTCGTTCCAGGCGCTGACCACATCACCTCACCTTACCCCAATTAGCGCTGAATACAGCAGCACTTTGGCCACTAGCCATTTTGAGAACCAGGGAATTGGACTTCATTCTCAGCCTAAGAATAATTCCAAAAGCGACACCATACAGAGAATGATGTCAAGTGGAGAACTTGGGCCAGTGGAGAGCTGCTCTCTGACTGCATCATCCACGTTCATTTTCCGTTAGTAACAAGGCAGCCTGCTTGCCTGGGCTCGCTCCAACCTGCTAATAGGGATCTCTGGGGATGGCCTCACCCGCCTCCTCCGGCAGCATGGAGCCACTGCAGATCATCTGCGGCCCTGAGGAACTTCTCCAAACAACGCAGGTCTCTGCAGAGTGCTAACCTCTAGACCACTCCTCTGTGAAATGGAATAATGCTGGTTTCTGGATTCTTCCGCCTTCTGTGTTCCTTGTAAATGAGGGCATTTAACGTGTCATCCCGGTTCTCTTTTCCATTTAGACACTCCCTTATTAAAGGCACAAGAAATTGATTTAATTAAAAGGTTAACACCAGGGCAATCTAATCTTTACTCCCCACCCTTCTCATCTGATTTATTCTGGCTTGTAGCTTCCATTAGAAATCACAGAGGAAAAAAAGAGAGGAAAACACCAGGCCAATTTTATAGCTGGAGAAGTCAAAGCACAGCTGGGAAGGGCTTAGCACAGTGAATAGGACCTGCATTTGTAGAGGGGATTTTTAGATTTTTAACTCAGTGAAAATCTCATCACAGTGCTGTCTTGGCAAGTCTCTTGTCTGTGTTTTTAATCTGTCTGATCTGTTCTCTTGTCTGTTTTCTGATCTGTTAATCTGATTTGCAAAGTTGCCTGATTATGGGAATCTATGAAGCCTTTGTCAAAACTGCGTATTTCCAGATCCACCTTACAGGGACAAAATATGAATTTTCAAAGAGGACAAGGCTGACACCACACATTGTGCAGAACCAATCAAGTTCAGGATGCACAGGAAACACGGGCTGTACAGCTTAGCTAGCTCTGGCATCTTGTGTACATGTGTCCATGATCACAATGCATAATCACACCTGGGTTGTATATGGAAACACATTCAGGAGTTCAGGACTTTTCCTAAACTCCTTTAAAGATACTATAAAATAGGGATCAGTGGAAGACAAAATTGAGAATCCGAACAAGCTTAATTCATGTTTCAGTTGCCTCTGTATGTCCCTGCTCTGCGTCTTTCTTTCCCTATTCTCAAGATAAGTCTTCAGTCCAGTGATCGTTTTTCTTTATCTGCAGTTTCCACTATGTTATGTTGTGGATTATGTCTAGATGTCCCTCCAAACCCTCATGTGCTCATAGATGGGCTCTTTGGAGCTTGCTGGACCTAGTGTGTGTGATGCTGGGATTAAGAGTATGTGCAACTAAATTAGTCCGCTGATTAGCATTAGCACGGTTCTCGGTGTGAATAACAGAAGCCCCTCTCTAGGTATGGGTGGCCCCAGTCAATAGGTTTGCAGCCCAGATGGAGTATAAAGGTACAGAAAGAAGGCATGTTCCTTGCTTTACTGCCTTCTGCTCCCCACACCATGAAACGTTTCTCATGTAAAATGCTCTCTGCCGCATTACTTTGCCCTGGAGGCAGCTAATTGCCAACTGGAATCTCTACAAACTGGGACCCAAACAAACCTTTCCTGTTTTAACTTGCAGGTGTTGGATGTTTTGTCTCAGCAATGAGCAAAGTAACTAAGTCAGTCTGTTTAAAGCATTCATACCCCACTCATCTCTCCTCTCAAACCCATAAAGCCTTTCTGAATACTATCTTGCTAAATAGTGCAGAGAAATATATATATAAATTTATATATACATATAAATTAGTTTTGACATAAACTTATTTTTTCAGGCATTTTAGCTAGGGATATTAACTAAATTTCAAAGAACAGTTTTGTTCAAAAAGTTGGAATTGTGAGCACCATGTGGAGGCTGGTATGGAGACATCTGGGACACGGAGCTGCTTTTGACACACTAAGTCACATTGTGCCATCAAGGAGGAAAATGCATTAATGCAACTTTAATTTTAACACTGTGATGTGTAAAGAAGATTTCATTCCCAGGCTAAAAATTCCTCTGCTTTATCCACATAAACAAGTATTTTGAAAATTTAATCAAAAATCCATTTATCCCTTTCTGATGTTACCTACGAGATTATTCTCATTCCCCAGTTAGGAGCATCCTCATACCTTAGCTGTTACTGACAATGAAACCTGATTTCTCCCAATACAAATCTAAGAATAAAGTGCGGCTTTGTGAAGTACGTACATCTCTGAAAGTTTATAGAAGAAATGCAGTTGTGTCCAAACCATAGGTATCTGCATTTGCAAATAATAGAGTGCACTTATATTTTATAAATTTGAGTGGACACACTTGATTTTTACACTGTCTCCATTACTGAAACCCAAATGATGGAGAATTTTCCTGAGTAAATACTAGAAAATAATTGAAGGATCATGCTATTGAAAGAGGTAAAGTTTAAAGGGAAGTATTTTTTAAAATATTCATCCTACTAAGATCATATAAAACCTTAATAGGAAAGGAAGACATGTTTTCTTTTTTGTTCATTTGTTTGTTTTGGTTTTATCAAACAGTATATAGTAGCTCAAAGCTCAGTTCTCCAAGCAAATTTTAATGACTTGAATGGAGGCCCTCATACCTTTAGTAGCAAATTCCTGGGAAAGTCAATTAACTTCACATGTGTGTGTTTCCTCACATGTAAATCAGTGCAAAAACATCACCTATTTGATATCATTGCTGTGAAGCATGAGATAGTGCATGCACCTTAGTGCCCTGGAAATTACATCATTTAATATTAGTGACTGGTGTTTTACTTATTACTTAATATACTTCTTACCTAGAAGGGTTACTAACTGGTGTCAGTCCTCTGTGAATGTAAGCACATGGTTTTATCTGTCATGCCAGCTTGAATGATGACCAGGAGGCCTACAATGTACCAGATCACAGAGGGAGTCTCGGAGACCTTTTTCCCTTCCAAAGTAGGGACTTGAATAGAGTCCTGTCCTGGGCCTGCTTCAGGCTTCCCCTGCTTTCAGCTTGCATCCAGCACTGTGGGTTCTTTCCTTGTCTGCCCTCAGAGCCTCTGAGGAGAAAGAGAAGCCACAAGAGAAAAGTGAGGAAGGGTCCTCCTGGTCTGCCATAGTTTCCCTCTGATGAGAAAGACAAACATATTCATTGTTGGTTCAGTGGTTCTCTCTAATTTTCCGTGTCTCTATTTTTTATTCCCTGTTGATCTTAAAGTGAGGTAACAAGGTGTCTGTAGGGGAGTTTATATCCATTTGAGAGTAAATGTTGTGAGAGGCACCAGCCTAGGGAGTGAAGATAAATCAACAGAAAGAATAAGCAAGATTTTCATTCAACTGAAAATGTTTTAAGAAAGAAAATTCACCTTTCTTATTTTTTTAAACCCACAATAATTATAAAGATGACAGCTTTCAAGAAAAGGAGCCAACAAAATTGTGAAATGTCTACTTAGTGACGGATTTGGGAATAAAATACCTAACTGGAAATGTGTAAAATCAATTGCCATTAGACAAATTATAAATACAGTCCTATTCCTTTCCGAAGAGAAGAATATATAAGAGTGCCATGTGCAGGAGGATATAACAATCAAAATCATGATGCATAACAGGAATTGGGAGGGCAAGAAAAACTGAAGAGAGAAGGGGGGTCGGCTCGTTTATGGCCTAGGAGGTCATGTTAAAGGTTTCAATTTTTCATGACAGCAAGGGAAAATCATTTAAAAGTTTTTACTAGGGTAATTAAAAGTTCAGAGCTGTGTTTTTAATAGACCTCTGTGGCTGCAGTATACAGAAGTGCCTGGCAAGGGGACAAATTAGTCTATTTAGGAGACTCCTTAAATAGAACATGCAAATTTTACTATTTAAGGTTGGATGAAAGGATGAGAGGAGATGAAAAGAAATCAGCGGGTTCTAGAAACACATGGAAATTAGAAGTGAAGTGATAAGTGGAAATGGGAAAAATATAGGAGAACCTCGATTTAAAGGCTCAGTACAAGGCATTTTTATTTCCTGAAGGAGATAATACTGGGGTAAAATAACCAGAACACTCTGTCTGCAGGCTCCACAGCATCTAGGTGGAATACTGAGAAGGCAGCTGAGCATATGGGTTTGGAGACTGACAGAGTGGTCTTGGCCCAGTATATAATTTTCATGATGAAAACAAACCATAGAAGTATAAGAATTCACCTAGAGAATGACCACTTGGTGAAAACTAAGACAATCTAAAATTGAGCCCTATGAAATTCCAAACTCAATAGCAAAATATGAACTTTATGAAGAAGCTATCAACAAAGCAGGAGAAAATGAATAGTTCGTAGAAACCAAGAAGAAAAAATGCTTTAAAAATAAGTGAGAAGAGAGAAGGGGATGGTATCAAATGATTATGAGGTTTATAAAAGCTATACTGTTATTTAACAATGATCAGTGGTTATAAAATCATGGAGGCATCAGTGACCATATTTATAGCTCTTTTGATGACTTGTCTTGCAGTGACATGAAATCGGAAACTAAGGAAATCTGAATAATAAATCTGAGAAGGTTTTTCTATTCTGTGAAGGGCAGAGTGATAGTTTTATGTTTAAGACTATAGCGAGTTAAGAATATTTAAAACCTGAAGATTATTTCACATGAAGAACAAAGATGTTAATCTAGCTTTCAGATTTCCTGAAACAGTGAAATCAACCAGAGAAGATGTGGATGGATTGCTTTTAGACTGAGGAGAAACATGTTTTCATAACCTTCATTCACAGGAGAGGAAGAACAAGGACACATGGAAGTACTGAAGTAATATTCAGATATTTCCCTGTAGCTTTCTTATTTCTAGCTCTATTGTAAATATTTTAATATTAAAAGTTCATATTTTAAAATATTGTATTTTTATTAATGAAATGTACCAAATATATAAAAACATTTCATTTTTTAAAAAATATCTTCACATGGGATTCAGCATGGCTGAAGAGAAGAGAAGCCACATTGGAGCTACTCAGAGAAAATCATCTAAAAAGAGGTAATTAGAAGAAAGGGACAGACACACATCTTGATGACAAAGTCAACCTGAAATAAGAGACTTACAGATCAAATAAAACATAGGCATAGGACTTTATAAACAGCCAAAGAGCCCATGAGGCTGCCTGAAAAAATTCTACCTAGGCATGCAGCAGCAACCACCATTCTAGGAAGTTCCCAAAATACTGATAGACTCCAACAACATGTCAAACTCAAGTCATGCAGGACAAATTTAGAATTTAAGTCCCTTTGCTTCCTTTCCATCCTCCAAACAGAGAATGTTGTGCCCTGGCACCAAATTTTGCTGGCACACATGGGACAAATGACAGGTAGCTGCACCCTCTCCATGATGCTCCATGATACAGGAGCCGGGCAAAGGATATAAGCAGCCTTAGGCCACAGTGGGCCAAAGAGTGGGAAATCAGCATTCTCCCCAGGCAGCTCCCAGTAGGAGAGGCTCAGCAGAGAGGCACAGAGGAGACTGTACATGGGGCAAGCAGGAGCAACTATACACATGACTGTGAGCAACAGGCTGTCTCTGTCTAAAGGTTTCATTGCAGCTGGGATAGAGACATAGAGACCCACCTGGTAAGGAGATGTGGCCAGGCCATTGGGGGACATACAGAAAGTTTCTGGCTGAAGACTGTGGCCCTAATCCTTACATCCAGAGGTCAAGTACAGCCCTGCACCCAGCACTAATCCTATTGGAGCCTTGTTGGGGGCTTACCTAGCACAGATTTCGGCTCTGACTTGGACACTACAACAGAACTGAGGACATCAGAGGAATTTTCTTATTTTTTTCCTTCTATTTGCTTCTTTGCCTTTTTTGTTTCCCATTTTCTGTGTGTAGGGTTTTACTTCTATTGTTTGTTTGGTCTTGTTTTTCTTTCCTCTACTGCATGTATTGACTTCTTGATATTTTCATGTACGTGAATACTGTCTCTACTCTTTCTGGTTCACTCCAATATTGTTTTGCTTTCTCTTTCACCCTTTTTTTCCTGTCTTCTCCAGTTTCCCAGTGGTTAGATAATCACCCTTTATCCTTCAGCTTTGCTTCTACTATATTTCTCTTCAATTATTCTCTATTTTTCCAGTCAACTCTCCTAAGGGGAAAGTCACAAAATAAAAGTTCTTGTTTTATGTTGGATTTCATTATATAACTGTAGATCTTGCTCCTATGGTTAAAGATACCAAATCAATAGTTACCAGTTTGTCATTTGGGGGCTGGGCTTGATGATATTGGTATTTCTACCTGTACTACTTTAGTCAGAGTGTCATTCCTGTTGTATTCAGAAATACTCCTTTGTATGACAACACTTTGAATGTCTGAGGTCATACTCATCACCACAGATCAATATAAAAGGACTGGATGGTGAATCAAATAGATAGAAACTTCTCATCACTAATAAATTGGGAATATAGGATCTTGGGAAAGACATGAAGACCAAGAGCCAGCTACAGCTAGAAGACATCTCTTAGTAACAGACATTTCCTAGGCTAGCCACAATACTAGTGATAAAGTACTTACCATAAGCAATTTATAAGCACAAGCAGAAAACAAATTTTTTTTTAAAAAAGAGAAAATAATAAGATACAGAAGCAAAGAGCAACTGTAGACATCCATTTGAACCAGAACAAGTCCAAGGGACAATGAGATAGAAGAAATTAGAATCTACACATCTGAATTTTCTGAAATGGTGGCAGGAGTAGAAAAAACCAGATGAATGAGGCTATAGAGAAAATTGGGTCACAAACAATCTTTTAGAAAAAAATGACAACCAAAATGAAGGGCATGCTTAGTAAGTCTAAGGTAAACACAGATAAAAAACAGAGGAGCTTTAGGAAAATAATGGAAACCATGAATCCTCAACAGAGAAAGAAATCAGAATCCATGAAACAGTCTCAAGCAAATATCCAGGAGATTAAAAATTCCATTGAGACTATATGAAGTTGAATGAAGCAATGTGAGCACAGAATATTAGATCTAGAAAACAGGATTGTAGTTAGTAATCACAAAAAGAAAGATTTCTTAAAAATAGCAAGGGACCACGATAAAACAATCGAACACCTGCAAGATGTTGCAAAGAAGCAAAACAGAAGACTGACTACAGTCAATGAAAAAGCAGGAAACAGCACAAACAACATAAAAAAAGAAAATTGTTCACAGAAGTAATGGTGGAAAATTTCCCAAACCTAGAAGACATATAGAATTCCAAATAGCCATGACAAAATGAATTGACACCAAGGCATATAATAAAGAGTTCAGAATTTCAGAACAAGAACAGAATATTTAAAACTGCTAGGAAACATAATAAATCATCAATAAAGGAAATCCAATAAGAATCAAAGCAGATTTCTCAAAACAAACCCCTAAGTCAATGAGACTTTGGAGTGATATCAAGTCTAAAAGAAAATAAACTTCATCCCAGATTGATTTACCCTGAAAAACTATCTTTCAAAATCAACTGAGAAATAAGATACTTTCATGAAAAAGAACAACTGAAAACATTCATGGCCACCAATCCACTCTCCAAAATGTTCTGAAGGGTATTTTAGAAAGAGATAACAGAGACTACAATTACAAGAACATCAACAGAAATAGTCCACTAGCAAAATATGTAGTAAAACAGAGGAGAAAGACAGGGAAATTCAATAGAAAAATAACATGAAAAGGATAAGCCAATGTATATCAGTGATAACAATCAATGTAAGTGTTCTCAATTCATCAGTCAAAATAAAGAGAATGGCAGAATGGATCAAGACACAAGATCCAACAATATCCTGCATACAAAAACACTTTACCTCAAAAAGAAATCCATAGACTGAAAAATCATAGGATATAATACAATACTTTCTACAAAAGGACCCTGGGAAAAAAAAGCATAGGTAGCTTGGTCTATTTACGGACAAAGTAAACTTCAAGTCAAACTGATCAAAAGAGACAAGAAAGGTCGCTATATATATATATGTGTGTGTGTGTGTGTGTGTGTGTGTGTGTATATATATATATATATATATATATGTATATATATATATAGCAGATACTAGCACATCCAAATATATAAAACAAATATTAATGGACATGAAAAATCTAATAAACACTAACACAAATGCAATGGGGGAACTCAGTATCCCACTGTCACAAATAGACAGATCAACTGGACAAAAAGTCAAGAAAGTAATATCAGAACTGAACCAAATTTATAAAAAATTGGATTTAGTAGATGTCTCCAGAATGTTCCACTTCAAAACAACAGAATACACATTTTTCTTAGTTCTGCATGGTACAGTTTCCAAAATAGACCACATAGAACAGGTTTAAGTAAATGCAAAGGAATTGAAATTATCGCATGCATATTATTTGACCATAGTGCAATGAAATTGAAATCAATGGCAAAAAATCCTTCCAGGAATGAGCAAAAAGTCCCACAAAACTACATAAGCACATGGAAATTACAAGACATTTTCCTGAACAACCAATAGGTAACAGGTAAAATTAAAGAAGAAATTAAGTTTCTGCAATGAAATAATAATACTTATGCAACATATTGGAACTTATAGGACACAATGAAAGCAGTTATCTGGGAAATTTACAGTGGGGAACTTTCACCTCAAGAAAACAGATGGAGCTCAGATATACAACCTAATGCTGGAGCTCAACTTCTGGAAAAAGAACAAGTCAAGCCCATAGCTCATATGAGGGAAGAAAGACACATTTTATAAATTTTGGTGAATACACTAAGAAAACTATTGGTATTACTGGTAAATTATGCACATTATACAATCCTTTTTATTGTGATAAGGTTAGTTAAGGAGTGCCTTGAGAGGTTGACAATGCATTATGGATATTTCCATTATTTCTTATGGGAAAAATAGTTTTGACTCACAACCAATCTGAGCTACAAGGAGCTGTCATGATGAATTGAGTTCATAAGTAAAGGATTTTCTGTAATTAAAATCTTACCAACAAAGAAAAGCCTGGTTCCTATTGAGTCACTGCTGAAAGCTAAAAGAAATTTAGAGATCTAATTCTACTACTCCTCAAGCCCTTTGATGAAATTAAAAGGGAAACAGTACACCAAAACTCCTTCCTAGAAGTAAGTAGTATCCTGATACCAAAATCAGTGATGGATCCAAAAAAAGAGAACTGTAATCCAATCTAACTAATGAAGATAGACGTAAAAATCCCCAGTAAGATCCTGGCAAGCAGAATGCAGCAAATCAAGAAGACTATACACCATGACCAAGTAGGACTAATCCCAGGGATGCAAAGATAGTTCAAAATACGCTAGTCAATAAATGTAATGAAACATATCAACAAAGCCAAGGATAAAAATCACATGATTATCCCGATAGATCATCTCAATTTCAAATAAAAAGCATTTGAAAAAGTTCAATATCCATTCATGATAAAAACTCTATAGAAGATTGGAATAGATGGTTATTATCTCAATCTGATAAAAGTCACCTATGACAAACCAAAAATTAACTGCATACTAAATGATCAAAAATTAAATATTTCCATGTTAGTATCAAGAACAAGATAAGGATGTCCACTGTCACTGGTCCTGTTCAGTGCAGTGATGGAAACAATAGCCAGAGCAATTAGACAAAAGAAAGGAATAAAAAGAATAGAGATAAGTAAAGAAGAAGTTAAACTACCATTATTTTCAGATGACATAATACTCTACATAAAAGACTCCAAAACTCCACCAAAGAGTTCTAGATTTAATAACCAAATTCAGTCACATAGTTGGATACTAAGTCAATACTCAAAAATTCATAGCATTTTTGTGCACAAATAAACTCACTGAGAGAAATTAGTGAAACCAAACCTTTCACAATAGCATTGATAAAAATGAAATACTTAGGAATCAATCTACCAGAGGAAGTAAAAGACCTCTATATTGAAAACTATAGTACTCTGAAAAAGGAGATCAAAGAGGATGTCATAAAATGGAAATATAACTCTTGCTCTTGGGTAGGAAGAATCACCATATTGAAAATGGCCATATTTCCAAAACTGTTACAGATTTAATGCAGTCCCAAAACAATTAAAAGCATCATTCCACAATGGTATATACACACCCATGTTTGCAGCAGCATAGTTTCTAATAGCTAAATCTTGAAAATAGCCCAAATGCCCACCAACCAATGAATGCATAAAGGAAAAAATATTTAGATACAATGGATTATTACTCAGCCTTATAGAAGTATAAACTTGAGACATTCCTAGGTAAATGCCTGTAATTTAAGATCATATTTTTAAATTAAATACATCAGTCACATGTAAATGTCAGATATTTTCTCTTATGTGACAACCCAAAAGTGTAAGTAAGCTCTAAATTATAGAATAGATATCATAAAATGGGAAGAAAATGTTCAAATGGGAAGGGGACCTCAGGAGGGGAGGAAGAGAAGGAAGGAAGGAAGAAAGGAAGGAAGGAAGGAAGGAAGGAAGGAAGGAAGGAAGGAAGGAAGGAAGGAAGGAAGGAAGGAAACCCATCAAAATCACTGCAGATTTCTCAACACAAGACATCAAGTCAAGAAGAGTTTGCAGTGAAGTATGTCAGGTCCTGAAACAAAAGAACTTGCAATCCAGGTTGATGTACCCTGCAAAACTACCCTTCAAATTTAATGAAGAAATAAAATATTTCCATGATAAAGAACAACTGAACAAATTCATGAGCACCAAACCAACCCTACAAAGACTACTAAAGGATATTCTAAAAAGAGTTATAAACAAGCACAATTTCAAGAAAAACAGCAAAAAGGAACCACCAGGCTGATAAAGCAATTAAATAGAGCAGAAAAGGAGAAATCAATGGCAGGAAGATAACATAGCAAAGATAAACCAGTACTTATCAGTTGTAACCATCCATGTAAGCAGTCTCAATTCACCAATCAAAAGCAGACTGGCAGAGTGAATGAAGAAAGAAAATTGAAGAATATACTGTATAAAAGAAAGATATTTAATTTCAAAGGAAATTTATAGACTGAAAGTCAAAGGATGGAAAACAATCCTCCATGCAACAAGAACCAAGAAAAAAGCAGAGGGAGCTATTCTGTTTGCAGACAACATGAGATTCAAATCCAGAATGATCCAAAGAGATAAAGAAGGTCACCGCATACTTGTTAGGGGAAACATTTAAGAGGAAGAGATTACAATCATATATATCTATGAACCAAATATAGGAACACCCAACCAAAAGCCAAATAGGCAGTAGAAGAATCATAACAGGGGATTTTAACATCTCATTGTAACAAGATAGTTCAACTAAACAAAAATTCAGCAAAGAAATAACAGAACTAAACCAAACTTGTGAACAAAGAGACTTCATAGACCTTGACAATGTTCCAACCAACATCAGAATACACTTTCTTCTCAGCTGCACATGAAGTATTCTTTAAAATAGAACATATACTAACACATAGAACATGCTTAAGTAAGTGCAAAGGAATTGAAATTATACCATACATACTATCGGACCATAGTGTAATAACACTGGTAATTAATGACAAAAGAAATCACAAAAACTCCATAAACATATAGCAATTAAATAATACGCTCTTGATGAATTAATGGATCACAGATGAAAATAAAGAAGAATCTAAACAATATTTGCAATCAAATGAAAATGCAGATACAACTTACAGGAATCTGGAGGATACAATGAAAGCAGTCCTCAGAGCAAAAATTATAGAGGTGAATTCCAACCTCAGGAAAACAGAGTGAACACAAATAAATGATCTTATGCTGCACCTCAAGCTTCTAGAAAAAGAAGAGCAAGTCAAGCCCAAAGCCCAAACAAGGCAGGAGATTATAAACATCAGAGCAAAAATTAATGCAACGGAGACTAAGAAAATAGTGCAAAGAATTAATGAATTGATGAGTTAGTTATTTGAAAGAATAAATAAAATTGATAAACCCCTATCCAACCTTATCAAAAAAGGAAAGAAAAAACTGAAATTCATGCAATAAGGGATGAGATCACTACAAATCCTGTAGAATTTCAGAAGATTATCAATACCTACATCAAAAATCTTTACTCTTACAGGATGGAAAACACAGTGGAAATGGACAGATTCTTAGATCCATATGAATCACCAAAGATAAATGCAGAACATATAAAAATCCTGAATAACTCAATATCAGCCAGTAAAATTGAAAATGTAATGAAACACATATCAATGAAGAAAAACTCACATACTGATGGAGTCGCAGCAGGATTCTACAAGACCTTTAGAGATTTAATGCCATTTCTTCTCAAACTCTTTAATGAAATTTAAGGGAACATATTCTCCCTCATTTATTCCTGGAGGCAAGTATTACCCTGATATCAAAACCAGAGAAAAACCCAACCAAAAAAAAAAAAAAAAAAAAAAAAAAAAAAAAAAAAAAAAAAAAAAAAAAAAAAAAAAAAAAAAAAAAAAAAAAAAAAAAAAAAAAAAAAAAAAAAAA